>CM076583.1:863515389-863615720 GCA_034641835.2 Pinus albicaulis | reverse complement strand
GATACAGTGACCTTAAATTCAAAACTCAACCATTACAAGACCTAGACAATGAGCAAGATTATAGACAAATTAATAAAGAAAAATTACTGATCATGATGGAGAAAATGATGTACATACTTGGGAAAATATTTGAAAGGCATGAGGCCAATTTAAATATTGATGATCTAGAGCAGCCCATACTCCTTTCGAATCAAGAGCAAACCCAAAAACTACAAAATAGGTATGATGAACAAGATTACAATGAGAGCAATGAAGAAGCTGTTTGTCAGGAAACTCCTGATTGCCTACCTATTTCTTGTATTATGCCATTAAGAGAACTCCATAACCAGATTGCAAAAGCTCATAGTGAGCAGTGCCTTGAGGAAAACATAAGCCATTTTGAACCGACAAAATCTGAAATAGGAGAAGAGACAATACAACCAGGGTTTCTTCCTTTATGTTTCGAATCATTTCAGATTATTAAAAGACAATGGCATCTTCATAATATGATTGAAACAACTCATGAACCTTATAGTCGAAGTGACTGCCATGAAAATCATGAGGTGTTGGTTGAAATTGAGATAGATCAGGAAAAGGAAGAGAATCCTAAAAATTCCCCTACGAGCACAAGTAATCATTCCCTAGAAGAGGCTCAAGAAGACATCCAGCCTCAAAACCAGTTAACACAAGAGGGAGAGGACTATTGTTCTTCTGTCCAAAGCAAAGAGAACATTCCTTCTCTTTTTACAGAGAAAGAAATTGATCAAATATTAAATAAACAGTCAGCCCTAAATTCTTTATTAGAAAAAAACACTCCCGCTCATTTATCTACTAAATCTTGTTGTCTTGAAATAGAAAATAAACGTGTAGGTCAACTAAAGGAACAAAATGATAACCAAATATGTTTGATTGGTGAAATTGTGTATACTAATGATTTTTCAACTTTTGATAAATCTAATGATGATGATGAGCTCCAAACAAAAACTAATCATGCAGGGCAACCAATAGTGGATTGGTGTCATGAAATTCATTATCATCAGCTTGAAAGCAGCAATCAGCCAGTCCAATTCATCAGGAATAATTTTCACATAATTGGGAATCAGCTATCTATTAGTTGTAATGTTGGGGTTGAGAAGAAAGAGCAATTTCTTGAACAGGATGCATATGAGGAGGCTCCTCCTGAAAGAGTTGAGGTAATAAAAGATACCCCTACTCAAGAACATGATGATCTCTTCACAGAGCACAGTCCACTGAATCAGAGCATACCAGGACTACAAGAGGACAACACTGCAATATATGATGAATCCTCTAGTTCAGATAATAATGAAGATGAGGAAGTTTTTATTCCTCATAAGAATCTTTGCCTTAATCCAGTGGAGAAAGAAGAGATGATCCTGGTTGAAACGTATCTTCCAAACACTCACAACCAGGTATTATTTCAAGATCCCTATGCTCATTTCTTGAAAATATTTGAAGAAAGGATAAAGTTTATTAGGAGGAGTATATTACCAAAAGAAAGAGGATTATTTAGCACTGCTGCTAAAAAAAAAAAAGAATGGGAGTGGCCCTGTTTGTCCAGCATGCCCAAGGAGATGAAGAAGGACCAATCGTGGAATCATTTGCTAGATTGGTTATACTGGAAAAGAGAGTTCATCAGCTAAAACATGTAAATGTTCCAAGTTAGATTAGGCTAGATAGGAAAGAAATAAAGCTCAATCCTTTGAGCATTTAGTTAGTTGTTGATTTTTGTCTTGTAAGAAAAAGAAAAATACAAAAACAATAGAAAGAAAGAAAAGAGGGCAGAAATGAAAACAAGAAAGGCAAAGCCCCATGCCAAAAAAGAGAAATAAATCTGAAAGTGTGCAAGCTCAAATGCCACTCCTCAAAAACACACTTCTAGTTAGTCAAACTGTTTAATCTTGACTAATTAGCTTTAAATTTTTCTGCTGATAGGATAGAGAATTTGATTTTCTAAACTATTTAATCTTGGCTTATCAGTAGATAGATTAGGATAGAAATTGAGGGTTCAAACAAACTCAAAATCTGAACCAAAGTTTCCAAAGGAGATGACTCAAATCTATGTTAAATTCTGAGTCAAAGAAATATCAAGATCTGGTTCAAATCAGCTTAAAATCTGAATCAGAGAACAAGGAAGAGACAACTCAAACAAAAGCAAAAACAGAGCTGTGAAGAAAAGAGAAGGCCATGATGAGATACTTTCAGATCTTAAGCCTTCCATTTTGATTTTAATTTTCTGCAAGTAATAATCTATGTGCAGCTTATTTTTATGCCATAGATCACAGCAAGTCAAAACAGCTTAACCTTGACTTGATTGTTTTTAAATTTATGTTATAGAATCTAGAGAATGAAAGTCTGTTGGAAAATTTAATCTCAACAGACAGTAGATTAGGTAGAGAAACATATGAGCTCAACTATTCAATCTGAGTTCAGGGAGAAATAAGGAGTTGAGTTAGATTAGCTTTTATGCTTTCAAAAAGAATAAAATGTTGTAAGAGAGTTTGCCAATCCAAGTGCACTCTGATGAAGAAAAAATGTTAGATTTGTAGGATTGGGTAGGTAGAAAGCTTGTTGATGAAGGTCCATTGTTTTTGTAACTGCCAAATATGTCTTTAGAGAAGATCATCCTAGCAAAGGAAGGGCAGCCCAATGGATAAGGTAACTGATCAGCCTCCCAGAGAATGCAAGTCTGAAATTCTTGATGCCTTCAAGAAGGCACCATCCCCAAGTGGAGCCACTGTTAGCCACCTATAATATTTTTTTATACCAAAAGGAGGCTAAAATATATTTTGAGCCTTCAAGGAACAATTTTCTATGAAGAGCTGTTGGCTCTTGAAGACTTTTGAAGGCCTCCTGCCTCTATCCAAATCTGCACTGTTGTTTACATCCCAAAGACCCTAAAATCCTGCTGATTTCCAAGACTAGATACTGCTGCAAGGCCCATTTTCCTTTTCCCCCTTTTTTCCAAAACTAACCTCTTTTGATCCCCTTTTTCCCCATGAAATCCCCTTTGTTTTTAATGATTCCTCTTCTCCCCTTCATGAAAATCACTCTCATAAAGTTAAAGACTCACTCTTTAACCTTACCGAAACCCTCCATTTCCTTTGAAAATCATTTAAAAACACATTTTTCATAAGTATTGGACTTAAGCCCTTAGGCTAAATCTTTAACCCCCTTTTCTTCCATACGCCCACACCCTAAGACCCAGCGCTAAATCTAGAGGCACTTATCACATCACAGATCGGAAATTATGGTTTTATTTAAAAATTCTCATCGCAAGAATCTGCGATGTGATCAATCGCAATATCGCATTATCACATTTTCTATGGTGCATTTCATTGACTCTTCACAAAAACTTGCGATGCGATCGTTTCGCCCGATCGCATATCGCAAATCACATGTTTCGTTGTTTACATCCGTTTGATCCATCGCAAATATTTGCGATGCAATTTGATCGCGTCGCAAATATTTGCGATGCGACCGCCCGATCGCAGTTTCTCTCCATCGCACTGTCCATGATTGCGATCGATCCCGCCTGGCCCACCGTACGATACCCCCGCCATTCATATAAAATACGCCTTTCCCCTTTGTAAAGTTGAAAAATGTCATATTTCGTTGTTTATAAAGGTTTTTCCCACTAAATCCCTCCGCCGCATCTCCGCCGTTGATCTGTGTCCCCGCTCCACGATCCAACGGTCCTCCAAGCATTCTCCTGCCTAACCCCTTTATATGTCATTTCACTGTTTTTTCCGCTGTTTCCACATAACCACCCCCGGTTTCTTCCGCACCACCTTTGGGTGGGTGGTGGTTTTTCCCTGTCGCCCAGCGATTCCATACATCGCTCGACGCGTGTCCCTTGTACGATTTGAAAACCGCCGAGCAACCATTGCCCCCTGCGCATTATAATTCAGACCTGGACGCCCAGCGAAATTAACGACAGCTGTCCGATCTAAGACCGCCCATCCAATGGTGATCGCTTGCCTAACATGCCTGACCTTTAACCAAAGTGCCTGAGTGATAGCCAAGATATTGTACAGCGGCAATCCCATCCCCGACCGTTGATCTCAGCGCGAATCGACGGCTCAGATTTAATCACCCTTCCACCATCTCTTTCGACCATTCTGAGATTAAATCTCGACCGTTGGATGATGCCATCCAACGGCCCTGCTTCCCCCTCACACCCTCCGATGCAGATTGACCTATAAATGCAGGATTTTGTAACATTTGTTTGTTTTTGCAGGGTTTAATGTTTTTTCCGCTTGAAAGGAAGAAAGTTCGTAGGACGAGGATGACGATCCTCTGCCTTTCGAATACATTAGAGAAATCGTCCATAGGGTATGGATTCACGTTCTTCATCAAAGGTTTCATGAGCCTTTGGTGCCGTCTACCCCTGCTAAAACCTAAAAACATAAAATGAAGAACAAAGAAAGAGTATCAGTTGCAGAAGACCAGAAATGTGCCAGCACAGAGGATTGAAGACAGATTAGCGGGGATTACAGCCAAGACAATTATCAAAAGCCTAATCCCCAATCTAAAACACAGTTTGAAGGAAAACCTAAAGTGTTTAATCTTCCACCGCCACAAATGGAGGCAAATCGATTCCTTCCAGCGACTAAAGTGCCACCTGTGCCTCAAAATATTCAATCAGGAGCTAAATTTATTGATCAAGATAAGATATTTTGCCTCAAAGCAGCCGAGGAGTTGTTTCTGCCAGGAACTTCAATGCAAAGAATATCTGCAGAGTTACTTCGACACCTCACAATGCCTCAAAGGTCAACAAAACTCCTACCAAGATTGAAATCATTATGGAAACCATTTAATACAGAGGATATGTATGTAAATATCCTCATTGAACCCCTCAAAGGCCATGAGCCATTTAATTCTGTATTAAGTGTAATTAAGATCTTTTATCAGATCTCACCTCCTCATCCTTCTATATATACCATAGCAGAAGATGAGTGAAGGGTTGGTTGTTGGTTGTTGTTTGATTACAAGTTGTAACATTGAAACTCTCTGAAATAAATATATAAGTCTGTTGAAGTTGAAAAACAAATTGAAGTCTTGGACGTCTTGATGATTTTGTTGCATGTCTGTTCCTGAGAAGGCTCTATCACTGGATCCATGAGCTTGGCTGTTGGTGAAGTATTCTGAACTGTTCTATGTTTTTCCCCTGTTTTCATTATGTCCCATAATTTCTTACTACAGTAGGTTGAAAGTTTTAGACTAAGAAATGACTCCTGGAAGCACCTTAGATCTGTTCATCCTTCACTGTTTTATGCTTTCTTCTGCTGAAGTATTTTAGAGGCTTTAAACTTTCTCTTTGGTCTTCATGCTTTTTTATTTCTATAATAACTCAAATACTTGGTTTCAGCATGATTTATGGTTTTCCCTGCTTGTCTGCTATCACTTGAAAGATGTTATTGAAGTCTCCCTTTGAAGTACCATTGTTTTAAGTTAATCAAAGAGGTCAGTTTTGATCTTGCCCTTTGCCATTGCTTGAACAGTTGTTTTGAAAGTCTTTAGAGTTGTAAGCATAGATGTTATTTAGGTGTTCCCTCTTCTATGAATACAATTATCAGTGAATCTTTTATGTTTTCTAAGTCCTTTAAAATAAAATCTTTGAGGAAATAGGGTGTTCCCCGAATCTTAGATTTCATTTTGAAAGTTGTCTCAAAGTCATTATTTGCTTAAAGAATGTTTGTAGAATTTATGATTAGCCCTGTCTATCAAATATCTCTTTATTGTTAAGTTATGTTCTTCAAGTTCCCTTTGTTGAGAATTAAACTTCTCTTTCCAAATTATTAATGTTCACTTCATTCCAAAAACAAAAGGATCCTGCGGCCAAGTTAGATTTGCCCTTTGATATCCCATATCCCTTGAGGAGTTTTTCATGACCTTATCTTGACTCCATTGCCCAATGACCCAGATATTTCCTCTTTCTGTCTATCTTTCCTAGACCTTTCATGTTCTGTTGTATCAACTCAATCCAACCAAACAAACACCCGCACTTAATAACTAGTCTAAAATCCATAATCAAAGCACACAAGATAAACCTTTGCAAACAAATATTTGAGAGATCCCTCTCTGAGAACAGGAGGACTAGATCGTGGAACTCTAAAGATTGGTTCTAATTTTGCCTTGTCTTTTGATTTGCCAAACTATCAAAACATGGGACACCAACATAACCTATCACACCCTGCTTGCTACATCAGAGACCTATTGTACGGTACAACAACCCTCCCCATTTCAAATTTTTGGAATAAATTTCATTTAGAAATAGGTCCCATTTCTTTGAAAATAGGAATAAAAGAAATAGAGGAATTCTGATCATTTTTATAAAACGATAAAAAGTTCATTGTTTAGAAAAGAATATATCGCATATTGCATATAACAAGTGCATATAAACAAGTGCAACATTGAAAATTTCTGATCCGATGAAATATAATGTCTTTTATCACATCAACATAATACATAAAAGTACTCATATTGAATAATTCTGATGTGATAAAGTAATCGCAATCGCAAATTGGAGATATCTTAAAGTTTTACATTTTTTTTATAAAACTCCAATGTGATGCGATTTATTGCAACCGCATTTCAGAGGAGCAATGTCATATGTGCTTGTTTTATAAACTCCGATGCGATATAACCCATCGCAAATAGAAAAACGAAAAGACAACCTTTCATTCAATCAATTGCAAAACTCCGATGTGATGTGATTTATCGCAGTCGCATTTCGGAGGAACAAAAATCATATTCACTCATTCTATGTCCCAATACGGTGGACCCCACCATCATCACAATCACAAATTGGCAGATATCCTTTACAACATATTTCCTTCGGAAAGAGCTGATGCAATGTACCATCATCGCAATTGCAAATCGGTGGAGATCATGAAATGTTATTTTTTGTCCCTTTTGAAAACCCCCAATGCGATCGATACTTAGTCTTTATTTTTATTTTATACTACACATATGTTATTTATTCATCGCAATCAAAAAATTCAAAAGGAAAGTTTTATATTCTCATTTGAAAATCGCTGATCTCCGATTGTATGTTTATTATTAAATATAAAATCAAATGAATGATGGTGATTGATTCTATTTTGAATGCATGAGTGTGAGTCTCATAGAGGGCATTTAAGTTTAACCATGAAGTTAATAAATTGAAATCAACGAATAAATATTTTCATATAATTGTTCCCCTTCATTTTTTTACCGTGTCTGAAATTTTTCTCATTTGCAGAACCATAGAATACCTAATCCTTTCGCTCACCGAGCAAGTGAAACATTACCAGATGAAAAAATGTCTAAGAGATCTAAGAAAGCAAAGGCTGCTGCCACTGCAAAGACCACTGCTATTCCCATAGTACCAAAAGAAAACTAGCCAAAATCAAGCTGGTAACAGATACTTCATGTCAAGCTCTTGGAAAAATTACTTGGGAGGATTTATATAACTTGATTGAGAGAGAAAACCCTAAGGTCACTATGGTTAAGGCAACAATACCAGACGAAGAAGACTCAGATTCTAATTCTGAGACTCCTCTTAAAGCGCTTGCAAATTCATTCCTTCATAGAATTGCGGCTCGGGAAAACATTTTCCCCTATTATGATGTAATTCGGTGGGTGATAGACAATGTCACTGTAGAAAATAGGACATTTGTTTCAGCTGCGTGAAAAATATTTGGGTCTTTCAAAGCAGAGGATATAAAGGCAATGTACCATCTTCCAGACCCTCATAAATTTTACAACAAAGCCTTCATTAAGTATTTTTCTGCAAGCAATGAGACTTAGTCGGAACCAATCAAAGAATGGAGAAGAGCTCCAGAGAAACATAAAAATGAATAATCAGGTATGTACTCTGTAGAGTCTCTTTCGGCCCCATATTTTTATGCTACCACGATGATGTGTAGGCTTTTCGAAAATGATAATTCTGCGAGATTTTCAATCCAAATGGTACCCTTAATTCATTCTGCTGTGAATTCTGAAATCATGGACTGGTCAGTTATCCTTTCAGAAAAGATAACCAATAGAATCCTAGACTATAGAAAGGATAAAGACACAGGAAATATGACCCCATTTTACTTCTGTTCCTACATTTTAGATGCCCTAAGTTTCAATTCAAAATTTCCCATTCTAGGTTGGAAATGGACCCCCTATTAGTATGAATCTTTTGTCAGAAAAATACCACTTTAGCTACACATAAAAAATAGCCCTAACATCAATTATGGCTGCCAATATCTTCAAATCTGCAGTTAGTTGATCCAAATAAAGCTGCACAAATCTAGATCTATGCATAAAAATACATTAAGCAGTAAAAATGAAATGTTGCTCCATGCATCCAATAGATAAGACAAGAAAAATATGTTTGAAAGAATTTTTATATTAAAGGGGCACCTGAGAGGAAAACAAGAAAGGTGTTTCCAATTCTCCTCAATGGGATGGGTTCTTGAAAGTCCTCAGCATTTCAAATCTAAAATTTCTCTCTCTTGTTGGTGTAGAAAACCCAGACAAACATAGAACTCAAAGGGATCTCACAAAGCAAATAATGGAGAATGTGACAATGATAATGGCTCAAAGTCAGACCAAGAGTATAGATCCAGAGTGATCTAATATGCAAATGAAAGGTGACAAATGAATGGGAAAACCCTTCTATTTATAACAAAATATTAGGGTAGTCTAGGACTTGGTGCATGAATAAAATATTATTTACCAAATTCTAGAACCACCTTTTAGGAATATTTTATTATATTTGTTGGAGGGAAAAGGTATTTGAATTGGGTCAAATCCTTTATTTATAAATAATAAATAAATAAATGATTTAGTCAAATTCAACTAGGAATATTATTTAAATAAGGATTAAATAACTTATTCCTAGGAAATAATCAAATAAATAAGAATTTATTTAATTGATTTCCTTGTTTTGGGTTAAATATGACCAGGAATAATAATTAAATTGATGTTTAACTAATTATTCCTAGAGGAAATATAGAAAAATATAGATCTGTTTATTATTTCCTTTTGGGGTTTTCTGTTTAGACCGTAAACAACTTAATAAAGGTGTTTTACTAAGTTATTTCACATACTGAAAGCAATTTTACTTAGGGTAAAATTGGTCTTACATGGTGTACTTGGGTCCATCTAATGATAATAGGTTAGATGACCAAAAAATGATGTAACACCCCCCACGATCCTGCTCCTATACATATTTATCATAAGCTCCTGTGGAAGGTTCATTTTAAAAACCATGTATATAGAATTTGTCACGGTTTTCTGATTCCTATCTATCAAACCATTTTTGACCAATTTCCTCCCCGGATTTTTGAAAAAGCTAAGAATGATATATCCCTTATTGGTGACTGGTTCGAAGAAGAGATATTTGCTTATATTAGAGTTTTTGGGAGCATTATGGAGCCCCATATTTTACCTCTGTATGTTCCTTACAAACTGTTAGCACAGGAAATTTCTTACCAGTTAACAGTAGAAGGTATTTCAAGGTGTCTAAAGAATAATAAGAAATTGATGTGGCCTACTTTTCCCTTTCACTATGGGAATTATACTCTTAATGAATTCAGACATGCTGAGAAGGAAGTCATTAAAATAAGGGATCTTAAGCTCTCAACAGTCCCAGGAAGGCAGTCTGATCTGAAAAAGGTAGCATTTGATTTCACAACTTTAGTTCAAATCACTCGGTTTGAGCATGAACCCGAAGTATTCGATGATTTATTTGTTTCTATTGATAAATTTTCCCAAGTCTATAACTTGGCTAAATCCAAGTTTCAGACATAAGATATGAATAAATTCTTGTTGTTTATAAGTCAGAGATTGCTAAAAGCTCCTCTTGACCAATTAAGAATTCCTTTGCAAGAATCTGAAAATATAGAAACACAACAGAAGGAAAAAGAAGATGCAGCTAACAAAGCAGGAAAAGAACCATCTACCAGCAAGGGTAATGTGCAGACTGAAAAGGTAAGCACAAGTGGCAAGCCTGATGTGCAAAAGACGAATACTAGAAAAAAAACAGATGAACCTATTGAGAAATAAACTACAGTTCAGACAGAAAAGGAAAGCACAGGTATTAAAACCAATGTGCATACTAAGAAAGAAAACACAAGTAGTAAGGCTAATGTACAGACTAAAAAAGAAGATATTGGTAATAAGCCAAATAATCAACTTGAAAGAGAAAATACCACTGAGAAAGTGGTGGATTCTGCTGAAGTTATTGTTTCTTCCCATTTTCTAAGTCAATATGAGCAATTCGCTCAGCAAATAAGATCACAAAATAATCCTCAAGTTGAAATTCTGAAAGATCAAGATATGGAAATCCTTCCTGAGCATCCTACAATAGAAATTGTGTTGAAATTAGAAGAAAATACTCCTCTAGATATCTTTTATAGTCATAAACATAGGGTTGCTGTTAGAAAGCAGAGGAAGAGAAGAAGAACAGGTCAAGAGTCACTTTCAACATCACAAGTTGAATTTATGAACATTGTCTGGAAAAATACTGAGGTGAATCCTTCAGAGGATCTCACCAAATTGTCACAATATGCATGCGCCTATAGTGCAGCCACTATAGACAAAGCTTCTGAAGTCACCCAAATGATGAAACAAAATGGCTTACAGATAGCTATGCTGGAGGAACAAGCAACAGAAAATCAACAAAATATTATGCAGTTGGAACATCAGTTGCCAGATGAAGAGCTAAGATCTAAACAGTTGGAAGAGCAACTTGGCATTGAAAAGAAAAATATTGATCAACAAGCTATGAATAATCAACAACAGTTAAGTCAAGAGGTGGCAAAGTTACAAACCCTACTACAAAATGAGAAAACTGTTAAGGTTGAGCAAGAAAAAATATTCCAAGCAAGATTGGACAAATTTAGGGATTATCCTAAATTGGATCAATTTAAAACTGAATCTCTTGAAATAAATAAACTACTGTCTCAACAGTTGAATGAACTCTATCAAAAGATGGCACAAGTCGAGCCCTTGTGTGAAATAACATTATCTTTATAGATGAAGGAGTCAGCCTCAAGCTCGAATTTGATGATGCAGATGAGAAAATTTCTGAATTTCTTTCATGGCAAGACTCAGAGCAAGGAAGGAATGCGAACCTTCCCAGGATTGAGGAAAGATACAAATAAATTCTATTTTCTAAATGGGAAAAGTAGTTGATAAAAGGAGAAAGAGCCACATCAAGAGCCATAACTATGATGAATAATATAACACAGTTGGTTAGTGATAGCTTATATGCCACCAATTTAATTTCAGATTGTATCCCAAGTAAATTACCAAAGGTAAAAGAGACTGATTCTAAGTGGAAGCAAGAATTAGTTAATAAGAAGAAAAAAATTAGTAAAATTGAAGGAATTTCATGGGATATCATGTGGACATATCTAATCAAGCCACACAGTCAACAAATGGCAATCAAATTCCTTTCCAATGCCATTAATTGCATCATTCCATATTTTTCTGATGCCATGTATACTGGGCAATTACATTCGAGGCTAAGTCATCTAGTAGAGGTCAAATATATGCTCAAAATTTGCCTCCTCGGCACATTGAATGCAGGAGAAAATCAATGAATCTGTTTCATTTTAATATCGCAAGTCTATTTATAGATTTCCGATGATAGATTGTAGCAATAGTTTTAGTTATTTTGTTTTATTAATTTCATATTTAAACCCCTTCCATGCATGGGAGAAAGGGTCCTGAGTTTGTAATATTTTGGCTTGGATGTTACATTTTTGTACTCCATCGACTACTTTATTTTTATAAAGGATCACATCCTGTGGTTTATGGAAAATTATCTCTAAGAATTTCATTTCTGTACCTTGGAGTTTGTTTTACATTAAAGCACTGGATCTGAATATTGAATTGCATCAGGAAAAGTATCAAGATGAATCTGGTATTTCTATCAATTTACTGTTATTTTTCTTATGTTATGAGATATTCTCTTTAAATTTGCTATCATTTATATATACTTTCTTTACAAATATTTCTTTATACATATCATTTCTGAGTGTATAGAAATATTCATCTCTCATATTATGTGCAAATGATATATAAAATGATGAATGAAATGTGTTATTATAACTCTGTTTAATTTATTAAATAGAGTTATCATTATTTGATACTGCATATTTCAATTAAATTATAATACATTTTCATGGTTATTGATTTGATTGAAACAATCTTTAAGTTGTATTCATATTTGACACCTGGGTTAGTTTTAGAATTATTTATAAGTTATAGATTAAATTAGATAGATTAATTCAGTCATTTAGTTTCATTATCCACTCATACAATCATTCCATCACCAACCCATTAGTTATTAGGAAACTGGTCCTATAAATCTAGTCAGAGCCACCACACCAAACGGAAAAGGAGTTGTCCTAAGGTCTCGACCGGGTGGTTTTCCCCCAATTTTTGAAGCAGTGATTTTTCAAGGCTTCAACATTTTTTGCGCTAGAAGGAGGGCATAAGCTATGAATGGCAAGTAAATCTCAATCCGCAGGCCATTCTAAGAGAAACTCACCCTCATCACCCTCTTCAATTTATTCTACATCTCAAAGCCCTAGGGAAGAAATTGATAAGAATATTCAAACACCCACTGCCGAAGTCTCAAACCAATCAGACA
Organism: Pinus albicaulis; assembly: GCA_034641835.2. Taxonomy (NCBI): domain Eukaryota; kingdom Viridiplantae; phylum Streptophyta; class Pinopsida; order Pinales; family Pinaceae; genus Pinus; species Pinus albicaulis. The sequence goes on along the minus strand of CM076583.1, from coordinate 863,603,083 downwards.
ATCAACCTCTTGAGTCCCCTGAAGTACAAGCTTTAATTCACAAATTACAAGGGTTATCATTATCTTTAGAAGAGTCTGAATTATCTGAAGGTAGTGTAACTTCACAATTTGTTTCTTCCAAACCTCTTACTAGGTTACAGAGTGAAAAACTTGGTATTCCTCCAAAGGAATTTCCTCTACCTAGTAGAGTTAAAACGAGAAAAGCCCCATCAGAATCAGAAAGTGAATCTATTATTTCTTAATCGCAAATTCAATCATCTGTTTCCCAAACTCTAACTTAGAAAAGTGCAGTACGGCCATTCAAACATCAGTTGCCCAAACATCATCTATTCCAATATCATCTACTCCAACAACATCTGTCCAAACACCAACTATCTCTTCTAGTCCTTCAACTGTTATCACAACAATGGCATAGAGACCATGGGCTAGTCCAGGAGCTGTTGCAATGGCTGCACCTTTACATGATTTACTAGATCATCCTGAAAAATGGCTGACAAAATTTAGTCCTGACCTTAAAAAACAAGCTGAAGAACATATCAATAACTTTATGCTTGCTGTAAACTTGAACGGAGTTGAACATGAGGATGTTGTAGTCAAGTTATTCCCCTATACTTTGCAAGGGGCAGCAGGATCCTGGTATTTTTCATTACCTTCAGGATCTATTACAAGTTAGAGATATTTTTCAAGAACATTTCTTAACCAAATTTGGAGATGATAGATCAATAGCTACCCTAATCAATGATCTATCCAATTTGAAGACAAAACCCAAATAACCCATCAAAGATTTTAATTCCCAATTCAATAAACTCTTGAATAAGATACCTACAACATCAAAGCCCAGTGAGCAGGTCTGAAGTGAATGGTATATAACAACTCTGCCTTCAAATATAGCAATTTTTGTTAATAGAGCTGCTAAACCTAATTTGGCTGAAAACATGAAAGAAGAGATTGTAGTTGAAAGAAGGATTGTTGCTTTGGATAAGAAAAATGCTATTGAGGAAAGAAAATCCAAAAAGGTCAGCTCTAAAGATGATTCAAAGAAGAAAACACCGAGAGATCCATATCACATGGAAGGCTTACAGAAAGTTCTCAAAACCATGTCTAATGAGATGGTTGAGATTAAAAAGAAAGTGGCAGAGACTTCTACTAAAAGACCATTCAGGAGTTTCAAAAGAAATCAAGCTGAATCTAAACCTCCCAATTCAATCTCCAATGCAGAATTAGAAGAGGAAGAAGAAGAAGATATTCCTCCAGTATCAGATGAAGAAGAATAAAGAGAGGAAATAGCTGAATTACATGGGATGTGGGATTTCATTCTCCCTAACTCGGACAGTGAACAAGAAGCCATGCCTGTAAGTACGATTAAACCTACAACGGAACCTACTCAATCTGTTCCTAAGAAGAAAAGTACAACTCTACTTACCAAAGACAAATCCCCTGTAAAGAAAAATTCTCCCTTACCCACTCAAAATCAGCCATCATCTTCTAATCCTGCTACAACAACATCTAAGACTTTGGTGGTATCAGATCCTATAGATTATAACATTGTTGAAGACATGAAGAAGACTAGAGATAACATTTCCTTACATGAACTCAACAAACTTAAACACCAACAAAAACTTCTATTGAAAGAATTAAATGCAACACCTATTGCTCCTCTACCAAGCGGTGTTGTTGCCAAAGTAGCCAAAGGAAAAGGTAAGCCACCAAATAAAGGAGATGCCACTGATACTGTTCTTATTGGAGAAAGATCAAATTCTCATACACCTCCTTTTATTTTGACTTATGAAATCTACAACAATAATTTGCATAATTGTTTGATAGATTCAGGAGCATCCTCTAATATAATGCCTACTTCAGTTTGTGCAAAATTGAATATTGAACCACAAAAGTCTGCAGTTCACATTGTACAATTGGATCGCTCTAAAGTCCAAGTTGTAGGAGAAATCAATTCAGTTACTATTCGATTAGTTTCTAATCCTAGAATTGTCCAAAGAATTGATATTCTGATTGCAGATATTCCTGAATTCTATGGACTAGACTTAAGCAGGGATTGGTCTGCAAATCTTAATGGTTATATCGCAACTGATTATTCACATATGTGGCTTCCCAAAAAAGGGAAACCAAATCAAATCAAAGTTGAGCGAGAAAAACACATGATGCATACTGTAACAGAATTTGAACAAGAAAATGAACCTGTAGCTTTTAATAACAACATTCTTGGAGGTTATTCTGCTGAATCATTCCTTGGGAATTTCACAGCACCAAAATCACCCTTTTCTGTAAATACTTTTATTTCGCAAATTGAAAATTTTTCACAATCTGATTCTTCTAGAATTGTTAATGTTTCTGATCAACCTGTAGATAAACCTATAGATAAGTCTTTATTTTGGTCATTATATTTCAATGGATCAAAATCTAGTGATGGATCAGGAGCAGGATGCATTTTAATTGATCCAGATGGAGAGAAAACTATGCTGTCATGTAGACTAGAATTTGAGTGCACAAAAAATACCGCAGAATATGAAGCCTTGATCCAAGGGCTTTATAAAGCAATAGGGTTAAATGTCAAATACTTGATAGTATATGGTGATTCTGAAATTGTCATAAGACAAGTAAGGAATACCATCCATTGTCTTTCAGGTAATCTCAAACATTATCAAACCCTTGTGCAAGACCTTACCACTAAATTTTTAGCATTTAATATCTCCTCTATTCCTAGAACTCAAAATACATCAGCTGATTTGTTAGCTAATGTTGCATCCAAACTCCTACCTGTTGAAGATTACAGTCCTGATAGATTTTCAGTCGAATTAATCTTTCGAACATCTGTTCCCGTTAATATCACAAACTGGAGAGTATTCTATCATGATGAAGATATATTGAATTTCTTGACTTCAGAGAAATCCTATGATGAACAAATTTTTGATGAAAATGATCATGATATTCAAAATACCTCAAAAAGTAATGAAAATCCTATTCCTAAATCTGTAGTTAAACTTGAGGACCTATATGATATAAACGACAGATTCAAGAAAGTTACTAATGCTAAACTTCAAAGTTCTACTTTGAAGTTTGAATTAGTAAATCTTGGCTCTGAGTCTAAACCTAAAAATGTTAATTTAGGACTCGAGTTAGCTTCAGAATAAAGAACTGCTTTCATCAAACTTCTGAGTAGGTATAAAGATATTTTTTCTTGGAATTATGAGGACTTGAAAACTTATGATACTTCTGTTATTCAACATACAATTCCAATGCTTTCTGATGTCAAACCTGTTCAACAGAAGTTAAGAAAAATTCATCCAAATCTTGAAATTCAAATCGAGGCAGAAGTCAATAAACTTTTAAAGGCAAAAATTATTTTTCCTGTAAGGTATTCTAATTGGGTTTCCAACATGGTACCTGTCAGGAAGAAGAATGGAGATATTATAATATGTATTGATTTTAGAAATTTAAACAAGGCGTGTCAAAAGGATAATTTCCCATTTCCAACGATGGAACAAATAATTCAAAAAGTAGCTAGTTCCGAACTCATGTCCTTTCTTGATGGTTTTTCAAGTTATAACCAAATATTGGTACATCTAGATGATAGGCTGAAAACTACTTTCAGAACCAAATGGGGAACATATGCTTACCAAAAAATGCCTTTTGGTTTAATAAATACATGAGCTACTTTCCAGAGATCCATGGATATAGCATTTAAGGGTCTGATTAATAGATCAGTTGTTATTTATCTTGATGACATAGCGGTATTTTCAAAGAAAAGAGCCAATCATTTACATGATTTGAAACAAATATTTGAAAGATGTAGAAGGTTTGGTATTTCTTTAAATCCAAAGAAATCCTTCTTTGCTCTCAATGAAGGAAAACTATTAGGGTTTGTTGTATCAAAAGATGGTATATATATTGACCTTGACAGAGTGAAAGAAATTTCTGATATTTCTTTACCTCATAACAAAAAATCCATGCAATCATTTCTAGGGCAAATCAATTTTGTAAAAAGATTCATTCCTTATTTTTCTCAATTTTTTTTACCTATGCAGAATATGATTAAGAAAAATTCAATATTTAAATGGGGGTATAAAGAGAAGGAAGCCTTTAATGCAATCAAACAGGCAATCATTAATGCACCTGCATTGAATACTCCTGATTTTTATAAAAAAATTATTTTGTATAACTTGGCTACTGAAACATCCTATGCTGTTGTTTTAACACAGCTCAATGATTAAAAAATAGAAGCACCAATTTCTTTCTTTAGCTCAAATCTGCAAGGAGATGAGCTTAATTATTCCGATGTAGAAAAACAAGCCTTCGCTGTCTTTAAATCAATCAAACATTTTAGACCTTTTCTCCTAAAGACATACAAAAATTATTGTCCCATTCTCTGTAGTGAGACAATTGTTAATTCAAAAAGAAGTAGGAGAAAAAAGAGCTAATTGGGTAACAGCTTTACAAGACTCTGATATTGATATTAAGCCATCCAAGATTGTTAGAGGACAAGGTTTTTGAAGATTGTTAGCAGGAGCTCACAACATACCAGAACATTAAAATCAAGCTAATATCGTTCAAGCAAATCAGATAAGTGTTATAGATTTTGAATCTCAATATGATGATCTGACTTTCTACTTGAAAAATGGGTATGCTCCTTCTAATATAAAATATAAGAACAAACGTGCTCTAAGATTAAAAGCTAAACATTATGAAATCATTGATGATGTTTTATTCAAAAGAAATTGTGATTCAATTCTATTTAGATGTTTTGAAAATATTGAAGCAAAAAAGGTATTGCAGGAATTACATGATGGACCAGCAGGTGGACATTTTGGAGGTGATACCACAACTCACAAAATAATCCATGCTGGATATTATTGGCCTACCCTTTTCAAAGATACACATGATTATGTGAGGAAGTGCAAAATTTGTCAAACTGCTAGTGGAAGACAAAGGAAGCCAACTTTTCCTTTGCAACCAGTAAGAATTGAGCAATCATTTGAGAAATGGGGGCTTGATATTATTGGTGAAGTAGTACCTCATTCTTTGAAACAACACAGATACATCCTTACAGCAACAGATTACTTCACAAAGTGGGAAGAAGCAATTCCTTTAAAGGTAGCCAATTGTGATGCAATTATTGATTTCATTGATCAATTCATCATTACCAGGTTTGGTGTACCTAACGCTCTTGTCTTTGACAATGCATCTTATTTTTCTGGAAATAGTATAATGGAATTTGCAATCAAAAGAGGTTTCAAATTGAAATATTTAGCAAATTATTATGCACAAGATAATGGTTTAGCTGAATCTACTAACAAAAATATCATCAAAATCATTAAAAATACCATTGATCAGAATCAAAAGAATTGGCACAAGTCTTTAATCTTTGCACTATGGGCTGATCGTATTACTCATAAAGCTTCAATAGGAACTTCACCTTTCAATCTAGTTTATGGAAAAGACGTTGTGATACCATCAAATCTAGCTCTCCCATCATTAGCTCTAGTGTAATTTATTGAAGAGAATCCGTCATCATCTATTCAGTTGAGATTTGATCAAATTATTAAATTAGAAGAATATAGATAGAAAGCAAAAAATATTCATGAAAAACATCAACAACCTGTAAAATCTTCTTTTGATTCAAGTTCCACCGGATCCAAAACTTTGCAAATTGGTGATCTTGTTCTGAAATGGGATAAAGCACATGAATATAAAGGTAAGAATACCAAATTTCAAAAGATGTGGCTTGGACCATTTCATATTGCTGAAGAGATAGGTTCATATACATTCTTACTGCAAGACTTAATAGGAAAGAGAGAATCTCTTCCTGTCAATGGGCTTATTTTAAAGAAATTCTTTTCTTAAGGAGGTAACCCCTTCTTACCCCTTCTTACCTGTGCATATTCCTTTCTGCAATTTTTATTTGTTTTGTAAATAAGGTTGTTAATAAGTCTTTAATTGAATTTTTACTATTTCAAATATTTTCAAAAAATACTATAAATACTTATTTTATGTAAATAAGAACTTTTATAAAAATGATTACAGTTTTGGATAGTTTAAAATAAAATGTTAAACTTTGAAAATTTGTTCAAAATATTTGCATGATCTTTTGAAACCTTGAGAAAAATGTAAATCATTATAAGTTTATTAAGCAGAGAAAGGTTATCCATAAAAAGTAAAGACTTTTCCAAGTTTTGGCATTCAAAAAACTCTGAAAATTGTCATCGATTGATTCTTAAGGATAAAATCATTTCACCCCATCCATTAAGGTTGTGATTTTTTAGAATGTAATTCTAAGAAATTATATGTCAAAATTAAGAGATAAGAGTTCTCATCATGAGCCTACTTACCATGATCATAAGAAGTAATAAAACTGACATTACCAACACTGCATACCAAAACAGGGTAATGGCTTATAATTATAAGACAAGGGGTCTCATCACGAGCCAACTTGTTCAGTTTGATTACAACTAGTGAATGGAATTTTTATCAACTGGCTACCAAACCAGAACAATGGCTTTTAAATTAAAATAAAAAGAAGAAAAACATAAGATACAATGTATTATGAATTTATCTTTTAAAGAATCATAATCGTATTTGGATGGGACAATGAATGGTTAATGGTTAAAAGGTAACCATGTCAAGACTATTAACATTTGCAGGCAGCAGAGGCCATGCCTATGACAATAGAGTAAAACACAAAAGCTAAAATTGGAGGAGCCCCCTACTTCATTATTATCAACCAATCAAGGCTTAATAAAACCCAAAAAAAAATTATTTTTGAGGAATTAGAAAGAAATTGTAAGTGACTTTTATTCTTGTTCGGAGTCAGATTTTATTCAAAATTTCTCTAAGATAGTTTTCATTATCTTTAAAAATTTTTACTTACTAGAAATATAGTATTCATTCTATTTTTTAGAAATAACTGTTTCTTCCAGTGAATCGCCAATTGTTGTACGGTACAACAACCCTCCCCATTTCAAATTTTTAGAATAAATTTCATTTAGAAATAGGTACCCTTTATTTGAAAATAGGAATACAAGACTTAGAGGAAATCCGATCATTTTTATAAAACGATAAAAATTTCATTGTTTAGAAAGGCATATATCGCATATTGCATATAAAAAGTGCATATAAACAAATGCAACATTGAAAATTTCCGATCCGATGAAATATAAAGTCTTTTATCACATCAACATAATACATAAAAGTACTCATATTGAATAATTCTGATGTGATAAAGTAATCACAATCGCAAATCAGATATATCTTAAAGTTTTACATTTTTTTTATAAAACTCAGATGCGATGCGATTTATCGCAATCACATTTCGGAGGAGAAATGTCATATGTGCTTGATTTATAAACTCCGATGCGATATAACCCATCGCAAATCGAAAAATGAAAAGACAACCCTTCATTTAATCAATTGCAAAAGTCCGATGCGATGCGATTTATCGCAATCTCATTTCGGAGGAACAAACATCATATTCACTCATTCTATGTCCCGGTACGGTGGACCCCACCATCATCGCAATCGCAAATCGACGGATATCATTTACAACTTATTTTCTTTGGAAAGAGCAGATTTGATATACCATCATCGCAATCGCAAATCGGCGGAGATCATGAAATGTTATTTGTTGTCCCTTTTGAAACCCCCCGATGTGATTGATACTTAGTCTTTATTTTTATTTTACACTGCACATATGTTATTTATTCATCGCAATTGAAAAATTCAAAAGGAAAGTTTTATATTCTCATTTCAAAATTGTCGATCTCCGATTGTACATTTATTATTAAATAGAAATCAAATGAATGATGGTGATTGATTCTATTTTGAATGCATGAGTGTGAATCTCATAGAGGGAATTTAAGTTTAACCATGGAGTTAATAAATTGAAATCAACGAATAAATATTTTCATATAATTGTTCTCCTTCATTTTTTTATTGCGTCTGAAAGTTTTCTCATTTGCAGAACCATAGAATACCCAATCCTTTCGTTCGCCGAGCAAGTGAAACATTACCAAATGACAAAATATCTAAGATATATAAGAAAGCAAAGGTTGCTGCCGCTGCAAAGACTATTGCTATTCCCATAGTACCAAAAGAAAAACCAGCCAAAATCAAGCTGGTAACAGATACTTCATGTCAAGGTCTTGGAAAAATTTCTTGGGAGGATGTATATAACTTGATTGAGAGAGAAAAACCTAAGGTCACTGTGGTTAAGGAAACAGTACCAGACGAAGAAGACTCAGATTCTGATTCTGAGACTCCTCTTAAAGTGTTTGCAAATTCATTCCTTCACAGAATTGCAGCTTGGGCAAACATTTTCCCCTATTATGATGTAACTCGGTGGGTGATAGAAAATGTCACCATCAAAAAAAGGACATTTGTTTCAACTGCGGGAACAAGATTTGGGTCTTTCAGAGCAGAGGATATAAAGGCAATGTACCATCTTCCAGACCCTCAGAAATTCTACAACAAAGCCTTCATTAAGGATTTTTCTGCAAGCAATGAGACTCAGTTGGAACTAATTAGAGAATGGAGAAGAGCTCCATAGAAACATAAAAATGAATCATCAGGTATGTACTCCATATAGTCTCTTTTGCCCCATATTGTTATGCTGCCGCGATGATGTGTAGGATTTTCAGAAACGATAATTCTGCAAGATTTTCAATCCAAATGGTACCCTTAATTCATTCTGCTGTGAATTCTGAAATCATGGACTGGTCAGTTATCCTTTTAGACAAGATATCCAATAGAATCCTAGACTATAGAAAGGATAAAGGCACAGGAAATACGAGCTTTTTTTTACTTTTGTGCCTACATTTTAGATGCCCTATGTTTCAATTCAGAATTTCCCATTCTAGGTTGGAAATGGACCCCCCAAGATCCTGCTCCTATACATATTTATCATAAGCTCCTATGGAAGGTTCATTTTAAAAACCATGTATATAGAATTTGTCACGATTTTCTGATTCCTATCTATCAAACCATTTTTGACCAATTTCCTCCCCGTCTTTCTGAAAAAGCTAAGAATGATATATCCCTTATTGGTGACTGGTTAGGAGAAGAGAGATTTACTTATATCAGAGTTTTTGGGAGCATTTTGGAGCCCCATATTTTACCTCTGTATGTTACTGAAAAACTGTTACAATGGGAAATTTCTTACCAGTTAACAGTAGAAGGTATGTCAAGGTGTCTAAAGAATAATAAGAAATTGATGTGGCCTACTTTTCCTTTTCACTGTGGGAATTATACTCTTAATTACTTCAGACCTGCTGAGAAGGAAGTCATTAAAATAAGGGATCTTAAGCTCTCAATAGTCCCAGGAAGGCAGTATGATCCGAAAAAGGCAGCATTTGATTTCACAACTTCAGTTCAAATCGCTTGGTTTGAGCATGAACCCAATGTATTCAATGATTTATTTGTTTTTGTTGATAAATTTTACCAAGTCTATAACTTGGCTAAATCCAAGTTTCAGATAGAAGATATGAATAAATTCTTGTTGTTTAGAAGTCAGAGATTGCTAAAAGCTCCTCTTGACCAATTAAGAATTCCTTTGCAAGAATATGAAAATATAGAAACACAGCAGAAGGAAAAAGAAGATGCAGCTAACAAAGCAGGAAAAGAACCATCTACCAGCAAGGGTAATGTACAAACTGAAAAGGTAAGCACAAGTGGCAAGCCTGATGTGAAAAAGAAGAATACTGGCAGCAAAATAGATGAACCTATTGAGAAAGAAACTACAGTTCAGGCAGAAAAGGAAAGCATAGGTATTAAGACCAATGTGCATATTGAGAAAGAAAACACAGGCAGTAAGGCTAATGTACAGAAAGAAAAAGAAGATATTGGTAATAAGCCAAATAATCAACTTGAAAGAGAAAAGACCACTGAGAAAGTGGCGGATTCTAGTAAAGTTATTTTTTCTTCCCATTTGCTAAGTCAATATGAGCAATTCGCTCAGTAAATAGGATCACAAAATAATCCTCAAGTTGAAACTTTGAAAGATTAAGATATGGAAATCATTCCTGAGCATCCTGTAGAAGAAATTGTGTTGAAAGTAGAATAAATTCCTCCTCTAGATATCTTTTATAGTCCTAAACATAGGGCTGTTGTTAGAAAGCAGAGGAAGAGAAGAAGAACAGATCAAGAGTCACGTTCAACATCACAAGTTAAATTTATGAACATTGTCTGGAAAAATACTGAGGTGAATCCTTCAAAGGATCTCACTGAATTGTCACAATATGCAAGCACCTATAGTGCAACCACTATAGAAAAAGCTTCTGAAGTCACCCAAATTATGAAACAAAAGGACTTACAGATAGCTATGCTGGAGGAACAAGGAACAGAAAATCAGCAAAATATTATGCAGTTGGAACATCAGTTGTAAGATGAAGAGCTTAGATCTAAATAGTTGGAAGAGAAACTTGGCATTGAAAAGAAAGAGATTGATCAACAAGATTTGAATAAGCAACAACAGTTAATTCAAGAGGTGGAAAAGTTACAAACCCTACTGCAAAATGAGAAAACTAATAAGATTGAGCAAGAAAAAATATTCCGAGCAAGATTGGACAAATTTAGGGATTATCCTAAATTAGATCAATTTAAAACTGAAGCTCTTGAAATAAATAAACTATTGTCTCAGTAGTTGAATGAACTCTGTCAAATATGGCACAAGCTGAGCCCTTGTGTGAAATAACATCATCTTTAATAGATGAAGGAGTCAGCCTCAGGCTCGAATTTCATGATGCAGATGCGAAATTTTTTGAATTTATTTCATGGCAAGACTCAGAGCAAGGAAGGAATGCAAACCTTCCCAGGATTGAGGAAAGATACAAATAAATTCTATTTTCTGAATGGGAAAAGCAGTTGATAAAAGGAGAAAGAGCCACATCAAGAGCCAGAACTATGATGAATAATATAACATAGTTGGTTAATGATAGCTTATATGCCACCAATTTAATTTTAGATTGTATCCTCCCAGGTAAATTACCAAAGGTAAAAGAGACTGATTCTATGTGGAAGCAAGAATTAGTCAATAAGAATCAACAAATCAACAAACTTCAAGGAATTTCATGGGATATCATGTGGACATATCTAATCAGGTCACACAGTCAAAAAATGGGAATCAAATTCCTTTCCAATGCCATTAATTACATCATTCCAGAGTTTTCTGATGCCACTTATACTGGTCAGTTACATTCAAGGCTAAGTCATCTAGCAGAGGTCAAAGATATGTTCAAAATTTGCCACCTCGACACATTGAATGCAGGAGAAAATCAATGAATCTATTTCATTTTAACATCGCAAGTCTATTTCTAGATTTCCGATGATAGATTGTAGCAATAGTTTTAGTTATTTTGTTTTATTAATTTCCTATTTAAACCCCTTCCATGCATGGGAGAAAGGGTCCTGAGTTTGTAATATTTTGGCTTGGATGTTACAGTTTTGTACTCCATCAACTACTTTATTTTTATAAAGGATCACATCCTATGGTTTATGGCAAGTTATCTCTAAGAATTTCATTTTTGTACCTTGGAGTTTGTTTTACATTGAAGCACTGGATCTGAATATTGAATTGCATAAGGAAAAGTATCAAGATGAATCTGGTATTTCTATCAATTTACTGTTATTTTTCTTATGTTATGAAATAATCTCTTTAAATTTGCTATCATTTATATATACTTGATTTACAAATATTTCTTTATACATATTATTTATGAGTGTATAGAAATATTCATCTCTCATAGTATGTGCAAATGATATATAAAATGATGAATGCAATGTGTTATTATAACTCTATTTAATTTCTTAAACAAAGTTATCATTATTTGATACTGCATATTTCAATTAAATTATAATACATTTTCATGGTTATTGATTTGATTGAAACAATCTTTAAGTTGTATTCATATTTGACACTCGGTTTAGTTTTAGCATTATTTATAAGTTATAGATTAAATTAGATATATTATTTTATTCATTTAGTTTCGTTATCCACTCATACAATCATTCCATCACCAACCCATTAGTTATTAGGAAACTGGTCCTATAAATCTAGTCGGAGCCACCACACCAAACAGAAAAGGAGCTGTCCTAAGGTCCCGACCGGGTGGTTTTCCCCCAATGTTTGAAGCAATGATTTTTCAAGGCTTCAGCAAGACCCTGGTCCCTTGCATCAATACTTCTCTCGGTCATTTGAGGCTTCCTTCTTGTTGACTTCAACAACCATCTTCGAAGAAGGAGGCAGTACATTGGATGGCTCCTCACCTCAATAGGGGCATTCTCAGATGACACTATGGGATTCATCATTTCCCATTGATGTCATCGATCCTCCTAACATTTGACTACAACATAAGATTTCATGTCTAGATGGTATCATAGTTCACAACCATTTCACTCTATCAGAATATGTCAATGACTCGTGCCATCATAAGCATCACTTTCAGTAATGCTTACATAGGAAGGTCCCCAGTCAAAAACCCATGTATACAATGAGCATCCAATCTAAAAACATGCCATACCAAGATTATGCATGTGGGTGCCACATTCAACCTACTATCAAAGAAAAATGCCCCTGAGGGCATCAACAACTATCGTCATCAACCAAACAACATGTCACTACCGCACAAGTGACACAGAAAGAACCTCTATCTGTCATATAAGCTTTAACTAGCCAAAGCATCACGAGCATGGGACATGCCCTCCTCATACAAATATTGTATTTATTTTATCTCTTGTAGGTTTCCATAAGAGCATGGTACGCCTTTTACTCATGGCAAGGGGTCTCCAACCTTAGGTTTCATGCACGTTACTCTCTCTCCCTCTCAAACTAATTATACATTAAAGAAACTATATTGTATTTCAGCTATATAGTTCTTCCTAGACCTCATACATTAGGGGGCAACTGTTATCACTGGAAAATCATACAAGCAAAAGACATTAGGAAATGTCAAGCAAAAGGTACAAATAAGGATTTACAGGGAAGGAAGACATTACAGGATATGAAAATTTTAACTTTCCTAAGGTCAAGCAAGAAAATTTATCAAATACCACACATAAATCACTGACCCCAAGTAATCCACGCGGATTTTTCTTCGATAGCAGTGAAGATCATCGCGGCTATCCCTTAGATAGACACGTGGTCCTAGGTATGTGGAAATTCACCATCCGAGACCAGTTGGCACGTTTGAAGAAGAAGATTCCCTCTCAAGCTAGCAAAGTACAACTGCCTTGGAGCCACCTTGAGGCCTTAGTGTAGCGCACAAAGGAATCAACCTCCCACTCTTGTCTCAACATCCATCTTGTACCAAGATAGGGAGGGAAAATTTTTAATTTACCTATAAAATACTGCCAAGGGAAAAGGAACATGAGAACGGATTGTTATGCTGGCCAAATTGCTTGAGATCAAACCAACATTGTGTTGTCCAAGCAGCAAGGAGTGGAAGGATTCATCTTTTTTCAATCCAACACCTCAATCCAAGAGAAGAAGTTCACCAAGTGTCTGTTATTCTGCCATCCGTCGAGGAGGGAGAGAGGCTTGTAAGAATATTAAAGGGAAGAGACCCCCTTGCCTTGAATATTAGAGCTCCATAGCTCTAAGGATTCATTGCAAGTGATTTAGGATCGTACTCTCTTATACCATTAGCAACTAATAAAAGGGGAAGAGTTCTATGTTTGGATTATTAGTGTGTTTGACTCGATTGAGCTTGTTATTGTAAATGAGTATTTTGTTTCTTCTTTCTTATTTATTGTAGCATGCTAGGTCTTTTACTTATTTTACTACATGTTATTTTGTTCCACTAACAATCTAACAAACCAATTGACTCGTTACTTGCTTGTACGAAAGAAACCTCCCCTATTAAGCACAGTGTATTTCGTCTGCCCATGTGTTGAATACACTACAACTGGGAGGATTAGTAGACCATGGTTGAATATGGTTAAATATGTTCAAGTTATATTTGAGGGGGCTTTATTATGGTCAACATATAGTTGATTACGAATGACCATAATTCTCCACATATAACTATGGTTAACTATGATAAATTATGATGGACTATGGTTGACTATGATTATTCATGTTTGTTCATGGTTCACTATTGCTAGGCATGTTAACATGGTTCACCATGGATTAACATGGTTTGACCAATTTGACCATGGTCGACCATATTTTTCCATCATAATATGGGTGTACATGTTGATAATGGATTTCCATGGTTAACTATGGTGATCTTGGTTGAGCATGTTTGATCATTCAAACTATGGTTTGCCATGTTGAGCATGGGTTGACCCTGGTTTTTTAGGGTTGACTATGATTGACCATTGATGACCATGGTTTACTATGGTTGACCATGGATAACAAAGGTTGGCTATGGCTAACCATGGTTGGAAATGGTGACTATGATTGACCAAAGATGACCATGGCTTACTAAGGTTGACTATGGTAAATAATGGTTGACAATGGCTAATCAAGATTGATTACAAAATTTTACTACGATTGACCCTGATTGATTATAAAGGTTGACCATGGTTGACTGCAAATGTTGACCAAGGTTTTTCAAGTTTGACTATGGTGACTATGGTTGACAAGAGATGACCATGATTAATCGTGGTTGGTCAAGAATGATAAAGATTGACTATGATTTCCAATGGTTAACTATAGCTAACAAGTGTTGACTATGGTGGGTCATGGTTTTCCAAAGTTAATGGTGGTGACTATGGTTGACCAGAGATGACCATGGTTGACCATGGTTAACTATGACCACCTAATATTGACTATGGTTGAACATGAGTGACTAGAGTCAACTATGATTGGAAATCGTGAACATAGATAACTATGGTCAACCATCATTGATTATGGCCAAATATCATTAACCATAGTCAACCATGGTGTCTATATTTGAATATGGTTGACCATAGTAACTATGGCTAACTATGGTTAACTATAGTACTTTAAGGTTGATTAAAGATGACCATGCTTACCCATGGTCAACTAGGGTTGACCATGGTTGATCGTGGTTGACTAATATTGACATGGTTGACTACGGATAACTTGGTAAATCTTAGAGAACCATGATTAACCATGGTTTGACCATGTCGACCATGGTTGAACATGGTTTGAATAATTTGACCTATTTTTATGATAGTCTTCTATGATAGATTATGGTTGTCCACATTGATAATGGATGGTGATGGTTAACCATGTTCGACCATGCTCACCTTAGTTGGCCATGTTTTACCATTCTAATAATGATTGGTCATGTTGAGAATGGCTAAGCATGGGTTGACCATGGTTTTCCAAGGTAGATTATAGTTATTAGTTTACTAGAGATTACCATAGTTGATCATGGTTGACTGGCATTTATAATGGTTGACCATAGTTGGCTATGGTTAACTAAGGTTGGCTATGGTTAACCATGGCTTACCATGATTTACTATGATCAACCATGTTGAAAAAATTCAACTATGGTTAAAAATGGTTAACAGTGGTGACCATAGTTATTACTATGGTCAACCATAGCTGACCATGGTCAACCATAGTCAACCATAGTGACCATAGTTGACTATGGATGACGACATTGCTATGGTTGACAATAAACCATGTTGACCAAAGTCAACTATGGTTGACAATGGTTAATAATGGTGACCATAGTTAAGTATGGTCAACCATAGTTGACCATGGTCAACCATAGTGACCATAGTTAACTATGGTCAACCATAGTGACCATAGTTGACTATGGTTGCCCACATTGACTATGGTTGACAATGCTTAATATTGGTTGACTATGGTGACTATGGTTGATCAAAGATCATCATTTTTGCTCATGGAAAATAAAGATAACCATGTCTAACTATGGTTTCCCATGGTTGACTCTTATTTTCTATGGTCAACCTTAGTCAACCAGGATCAACAGTCAACCATGGTCTACATGGTAAACCAAAATCAATTATGGCCATTTTTCTTCAACCATAATCACCTATATATATGTCATGGTCAACCATGGTCAAACCTCATAAAACATGTTGACAATATTTGATGTCATATGTTGTTTGCCGCCGCATTATGAAATTGTTATTTGTTTATCACATTGTGACATTGTTATTTTTTCATTATGTGTGACATCATTTTTTTGTTCACCACATTTGTTTCAGTTTGTCACATTGCAATGTTGATTTTTGCTTGTCACGTTGAAATGTTATTTTTTTGTTCATAACATGCAACATCAATTTTTTTTCATCACACAGTAATGCCAATTTATGTTCGTGACACTGTGACTTTGTTTTTTTTTATTCATTACAGAATTGATATTTATTTGTGAAATTGTGATGTCCATATTTTTCTTGTCACATGTGACGTCAATTTTCGAGCATGGTTGTTTATAATCAATTGTGGTTGACTATGGGTGAACATTGTTGACTTCGGTTGTCAAGATTTAACTATAGATGAATATGGTTGACCGTATTAACCATGGATCATGACAATTGACCATAGGCGAGCTAATTTGACTATGGTTCAATATGGTTGCATTGTTGAAAAAAGTTAATTAATAATTAAATATTGAAAAAACTTGAATATAAAATTATTAAATTATTATATAAAGATATTAACAATAATACCTATATGAATGTTTATTCCCATGTTAACTATGAACATGATGCTTATGGTTGACTATGTGTAACAACCCTGGTCAAAACTTCATGTAATAAAGTTAATAAAGGAAAAACAATAACCATGATCATGGGAAACGTATTCCAAGCTGAATGATGGGTAAAACATCCTAGTGTGGGTGTTCATTTGGTTTATTATGGCTAAGAAAATTGGAAAAGACAATGGGAAAGACTTTGGAAAGGAAAAATGGAATTATTTTCATTTATTTATTAAAATAATGGAAATAAGAGAAAAGGAAGGTGAAAGGTTACAAGTTTCATGTGAGCAGGAAAATGAAGGAAAATAATGGAAAATGAAGAAAATGGAGGCCTCATTAATAAAAAGGCTTATGAGGATCAGTTGGTACCCTTTTGTCAATTTAGTTTCAGGGCTCTTCATATCTATTACCTCTCTCACACACTCTTTATTACTTAGAGTTTTCTTACAGAACTCTAGCATTGGATCAAGGAAAGCGAAGGAAGGACCAAGAAGGAAAAGCAAAACAAAGATCAAGCAAGGAAGAGACAAATCAAGTAGCTACAACGAGATTACTTGAAATTATAAATTTGCATGTATGATTTTCTTGTTAGATTTTGCATGCATGGTACATGCATGTGTGTATTTTGTTTTCTTTCTTTCATTGGCATGGGATTTTCTAGGTGTGACAGTTTTCTTCAACCTATCCTTGCAATTTTTGGATAGACATGGTGTGATGTGTTCTCTTGTATTTGGTTGAGCTAGATTTCTAGATGGTTTCAAAATTGAGTGAGGTGGTCTCTGAAAGAAAGAACACATGGCCTAGGAATCCCTTGACAAAAGAAGGTGGGATTGTGTTAAAGCCTTATTTTATGTGTCTCGGTAGGCCTAAGAATCCTTAAATAGTGAATGGCGGGATATATGGTAAATCCTAGAGGTGTGTGCCCTTGATCAGGCCTAGGAATCCTCAATCGATGTATGGTGGGATATACGGTAAATAATGGAGGGTGGATGATCCAGATTTATTCAGGAACAAAAAAAAATACAAATATAACCATAAATAGACTTAATTACATTAATATCAAATAATTGAAATATGCTTACAGATATAATGGAAATAAACTAGTTAGGGCATTGGTAGCTTATATCTGAGAAGATATTTGGCTTCTACAGGCCTCTAAAGTGTGTTACAATGAGGCTTGAAGGCCTATTTATTATTGAGAAACAATGGAAAATCCTAAACATCCAAAAAACTAACCCTAGGAGATGAAGCACCAAAATTATGGGCCTCGTTTGGGTAAATTGGTAGATCAACTTCCTGAGGACATAACTTTGGCATACGATCTTCGTTTGATGCGCACAATACCTCATTAGAAGGGTCTATCCGAGGAATAAAAATTTTGAGTGAGTAACATCTGTCAAAGACCTATGTTTATCCCAATTTTCCCAAAAAAACGTTGTTTATGGCCTCAAAGTAGCTCTGGAGGTTCAGGACCCGAAAAACTGCTAAAAATAGTAAACTGTGCTACAATTAAGGAAAATGAAAAATTGAAAGAAACAATGGTGGGAGTCCAAGTGGAATAAGAGGGTGGCCACCAATATCCACCTGGATCATTCCTCCCCCTTAGAAAGCAATGGTCTCCATTACGTTGAGTTCCTCCATGAGATGAGGAAACTTTTGCTGAACTTGGTCCTTGGTGAGCCACTTGCCTTGGTGAAGGAGTTGGCGTACTTTGACAACTCGATATAGCTTGATCCTTTGTTTTCGGGTGTTCTTGATTGTTGGAATAGGGTCTCCTACGAGCTGCGAAATTGGTCCAATTTTGAATACTTTTGATTATATTTAGTCTAGCGCAGGTGTTTTGGGGTGGTTCAAAGCCCCGAAAGCATTGTAATGGGTAAAAGGGTAAACTAGGGGTACAAAAACCACGGTTTGTGGACCATAGGAAATTTTAGGCTAGATTATTATAAATAGAGGAACATTTTGAATTGTAAGGTGGGAAATGAAGAGCTATTGATGTGAACTGTGGGTTAAGATACCTGTTTGGGTTTTGGGGGAAAAGGACTCCTGTTGGCTGTGTGCACGGAGATCCAGAGTCCAGTTGTGTGTGGACCCTGCTGCTATGTGCACAGGCTGGGATGGGTATTTTAAGAAGGAATTGATGAATTGATGAATAAGAAAGGTTGTTTGAAAACTAAATCTATGTGTATTGGTTGTCTGAATAATTGGTAATTACTGCATTATGTGCATTCTGTATTGAAGCTGTGAAAGATCTGTGTAAGTGTGTTTGTTGTATCTGGATCTATTCTGTTATGTTTTATGCAATATTGTGCTACTTTCATAGAAATATATAATTATAGATCTAGTGCACGTGGATGCGAAAAGAGACCTATTGAACTTGTGCAGAAAGGGGCGATCTGGGTATCACAGGGTCGGATGCAACTCTGCTTGCCTTACCTATCCTTTCTCAGGGTGCGGAAACTTGGTTCCAGCACCCACCCATACTACTTCGGGTGAGACTTTGACCTACGCAAGCAGGTCACTGCCGAAAGGGCCAGTAGTATAGGGGTTTGTTGGAAAACCTTGAACTCTGAACCTGGGTCAGGACCCCTCAAGCCAACAAATGGTTCCATTGCCGGGACCTGGAGAATTTTGAGAGAGGGATCGGGTAAAGACAAGAGAGTATTGGAAGCCTAAAAGGAAGGAAATTGAGGAGTGGTTAGAAAATCAGATCTAGAAATTTGCAGTAAAATAAAATCGCAACGAGAAGTTAACGGAGGAAAGGTGGAAAAATAGGTACATTATTACAGAAAGCTATGAAATATTCTTTGTAACATTTGCAATTGAGCTTCAGGAGCGGCTGGCTAAGCTCGTAGAATTCCAGAAGTGTTGGAAGGATGAGCGAGTCACTCAGAGGACCCCAGAGCTAATCCAACAACTAGAGAGGATTGATAATACTATTACATGCACAGTAGATCAGTGGGTGGACAGTGTGCTAGGAGGATTTGTGATAGAATTTTCCATTGATCAGTTTGTCTCCTACTCTGAGGCCGAAGGACGATTCTTTAAAGGGTTCCAGGGAAAATTTCTGAAGACATTACCATTGCTGATTAAGATATTAATATGTGAAAAGAGAAGTCTGTGTAATCACACTGACTGAATGACCTTGGATCTAGATGGTAGTGTGACGTACAGTGGTAAATACTATCGGACCAACCTCAATGGGGGGAGATCTGCTTATAACCCTTTGCGAGAACCGGCTACGCAAGACCCCCCGGCTACACAGCTGCCCAAGCCACAAAAAGGTAATAACTCACCCATACCACCACCGCTGCTGGACAATGACATGGCTACGCACCTGAGACTACCTACCTTCAAGGGCGTAGGGGATGAAGATATGGACCGATTTTGGTTTGTTGCAGATTCCGTTTAGACTGCGCAAAATGTGACAAACGATACATTGAAGAGGGCGCAGTTGTCCCTGGCGTTCAAGGACAGAGCATTGGATTGGTATATACGATACATTTCCCAGAACGGGAGTGCATCTATTCAAGATATCAAAGATGCTCTAAAGCAATAGTTCCGGAAACCAAAATATTACTCTCAGTTGGTAGCAGAAGTAAATGACTTCAAGCAATGTGTGTCCAAATCTGTGTGGGAGGCTGATCAACGATTGAACAAAGCAATCAGGGAAGAAGGGTTTGAGTACGACGATAGAAAACATACGGAATGGTTAAATCGCTATGCTGCTACCCCACCTGCGTATTCCAATCAATCACCAAACCTTTGAGTCGCAGGAAAAAGTTGTGGAAGTTGCTATGAAACTAGAAGCTGTACCCAGGGAAGATAATTCAGTAGGGGTACAACAAATTCATGAGCAACTTGGAGCTATGCACATGGAAATTCAGGACCTGCGAAAGGAGCGAGAAAAATAAGCCCACGCTGTTTCGGGGAAAATCACCCTTGAGGTTTGTTGGGTTACAACCTCCACAGAGCAGGGGCATGCTACTTAAGAAGGACTCACACAACCATGCATGTTCAGGAAAAATAAATAGAGTAGATCGAGGAAGTTACCCGTAGGTCCTACGGTTGAAGCAGATCCCGCAGGGTCCAAACCCCCAGCAACCGTCCTTACTTCTTAACCTGAAAGACAAGAAGAAACAAGCACGAAGAACTGGTTGTACATCATATATCTACTCTAAATGTTAGTGAAATCCATATAAAACATCAGATAAACCGTAATGAATGCTTAAATAACAATATTCTCATATAAGTAAGCAGACATTAACACGTATATTTCGGGAACAAGATGGTACTTCTGTATTATAAATAGCATGTACAGAAATAACGAGTGGAGAGATCACCTGAATCCTTCCACGATCTTCGAGCAGACCGTCGTCCGGATCCGTCCCGCCCTTGCCTCACTAAGATTCCTTCCAAATTGGTGCATACAAGATGACATATAGGGAGATGAACATCTCAAGGAAACAAGGGTTTCCTGTAATGAACTGGGAAGTGTAGGAGGCACGGGGAATCAGACTTGGATAAGGAATACCAACAGAGTATAATATCAATAAATTCTCTCTCTCCCTTAGGCCATGCACATGAGGGGTTTTTATACTCCCTCCAAGTAGTTTCAACAGTTGGAAACAGTTGGCCACATGCTGGGGTGGTTGAACTACCTGAGTAACCATCAACCCAGCCCGAAAATAGGGAATTTTTATATATTTTTTCATAATTTTAATGGCATACGCGGAAAAGTGCATGTGGACTCGCGTATACATGCGGAAAAAGCTGGGCATAACCATGTATGGGGATTTTTACATTGTTTTTAAGTGAATTTGTCCAAGTCTGTAGGAATGGGTGCCCAAAGCCATAAAAACAATCATGAATCATATGAAGGTGAGAAATGATGCTATAACAGATGCCCCCTAATATATGAGGTCAGAAGGGGTACATGATGGCCGAAATGTATTATGCACATAGAAAGAACTTCGCAAGGACAAAAGAGGACTTCACCAGATTTCAGCCTGCCAAAAACCAATGAAAGAAAACAGAGAGTCAACTCATGCTGAGGTGGGCATACCCATGCTCAGTCAAAAATACATCATATAGAAAGTACTGAATAGATCCAACATGTATACAAGTATAACTGAACTGAAAGTACATAATGAATCATCTGAGCATGGCCCGGAAGTATAAGTCTGAATCAATGTCCAAGTATCACATATATAGAAAGCTGATCAAGGATGGTGCAGCTGGATGTCTGATCAAATAAGTAACTGAATCTTCAAGTATCGAATCATAAGAGGTGGAACAAACGGTACTATCACGCAACTCGGGAGCCAACATATAAGATGCTGCTGTACTGAACTGCAACATATAAGGGTGGACGACATCACTGGCAGAAACTGAATGGACTGTCAAAAGTGAACCAAAAAATGCTGATGCAACTCGAGGTCTTCACTGATCACTATGGCACAATTCTACACAATGGGAATAAATGAGCTGAAGTCGACCATGTGAGAAATCGTTGGATTACCGGTCAATGATGTATACCGTTAACCAACGTGAGACAACCCACCGATAATGATAATGAGTGTCAAGGTGCCCCAGTACAATCTAACAAGTGCGAATGAATGAGTTGAAGTCAAACACTTGAAAGAATCTACCAATCAGGAGGCAATGATGAATCCCCACTGTCGATAGCGAAGAGTCTGCCACTGATGACTGCAAACCCTAAGGTACTGACAAAAGACTCTAGACCTTATTCCCAGAGCAATGAGTTGGAGTCGATGGGAAAAGATCTGCTGGAAGGAAGGCATTAAGGCATCCCACATCAGTCCAGCGCGAGTGTAACCCGCAGGCCAATATTTGGAAGGAATCGGACGAAGTAGAGCGACGGAACCAAAACCGAAGTACGTTTCCGACATGCACAAGATGAAGCTAGCGCACGGAAGAAACCCTCTGAACCAACCAATAATGAAAGCTGACACAGAGGCGAGAAATCCACCGATAGGGTCAAATGGAAATCAAGGTACTCCACGAATCCCAAGTGTGATAATGTGTGCTGACGTCGAACACAGGGGAAACCACTCAGTCAAAGACCCATGATGATGATCAAATGCTGAGCACGAGGTCACCTATCAATGATGGAAATAGGCCCAAGGTGCGGCTCTAGGTTTGCTCTCAGAGCAATGTGTCGTAGTCGATAAGAGACAAACCCGCCGGCAAGAAATCAATGGGGACCTTCTCAAACCAGCACGAGCAGAAGACCAAAACATCTGATGTGATAGAACATGATACTGACAAGACCGGGAAGGCCGACTGAATAATGAGTCAAGAGACACCGCAGAATGGCCGACTCAGGTTAGACTTCCCTTGAACAAAAGCACGACTCGTGATGACCATGGTAGTAAAAAGTGACACTGTATAAGTCTGTTATGCAGGAGGCAGAACAAACTCTCCATATGATTGGAAGATATAACCAACCAGGGGAGAACTGACAAGTGAAACATGGTAAAGGCTGAACCTAGGTCAAAACTAAAACCATCCCAAATGAAGGAAATATATATAAGTATATGTGCTTTGTTCAAGGGCGACAAACTAACTCTGTACTGCCATCAAAACAACGAAGATACATCCCGTTCCCGCTCTTTTTGTTATATTTGATTTTTTTGTCTTTTTCATATAATAAGCCTGAAAAAGAATAAAAGAATGCTATGGTACAATGGATAGAACGAGTATCAAGAAAGCAGATGCACTAGTTCTGGGGATTGGAACAATCCTATGCTCAATGCAAGGTGGCGAAAACTGGTCAGTGATACTCAGAGGAACGTTCCATCCATGGGTACAAAGGTGTCAAGTCGTGATAGCTAAGTTCATGCAATGGTTAACTTGTACAGAAAGTCAAGGTCAAAAGTTTGCTTAAACATCGAGTCCAAATGAAGCCGGCTAAAGGCCAGGATAAACAAGTAGCCAATATGCAATGCAGTAATACAACTTAACGACACCAGGGAGCCTCTAGGGTAAAAGCCAGAAAAATGATAGTGATGAAGAAGAAGAATGAAGCTTCAACACATAAGACATGGCGGGACTAAAGAGGACTCCCGAGCCTACATAAAACGCAACATGGGCAACAAGTGATAGCGAGGAACTAACTAGGAAGCCCATGTAAAGGAAGGCTCTACCATCAAGTCATGATTAAATAATCGGCGAGTGAAATGGGTGTAATACTCATGACTTGATGGGATCGACCCTATGGCAAGTGATCAGTATGGAGGCTAGTATGAAAGATGCAACGGAAAGTGATTTCCCTAACCTATATGCTAGTGAAGATCATATACCTGCCGTGACGAGTCGGTAATCATGGATCAAAAGCCGGGAAAAATCTCAAAATCGTCAAAATGTACCTGAAAACATACCAAAATGGGCACTTCCAAGCATCCGGGTTATGCAGCTTAAGATAGATCGAAAATTTAAGCATAACAAATTTTTGCGGAAATTTTCAACTTTTTAGCCATAAATAGACAAATTACCTCATATTTGGTTCATTATTGCATTGCTGATTTGGAAAAAGTGCTCTGGAGAAAAAAACTTCTTTCGTCAAATCAGGAACAACCGACCGTCGAATCGCACCGAATTTTCAGGTAGGCTCCTCAATCATCCTTGCAAATCATTTTGTCCGTTTAGAATTTAAAATTTAGTGAATTTTACCATTAAAATCCTTGCTAAAAAATGCAGACTTGCGCATACGCGGGTTCATAACAGGCAAGTCGCGTGTACACACAACTGTGTAAAGAAAAAGTCGCGTATGCGCAGGTTCGAAACTTAAAATGCGTGGCTAATGCATGATTTAATGAAATTTGACAGGATGAAAATCTCATGGAGAGAACGTGAGCATAGCGCAATTGATCAAGAGGTCATGCAAGATCGAGCAGCGCAAAATATCCTTCGGAATTGCGGATTGTTCAAATTTTTCAAAATGCCAAATATGAAAAGCAATCCTCGGTTGCTAGAAATGCTCGTCAAATACTGGGGACCAGACCAAGATTGTTTCGTGATAGATCAGATGCCAGTACGCATTGAAGTGGAAGACATATACTTTATTATTGGACTCTCCCGGAGGGGAGAACCAGTAGACTTGCACGGGAAGACCCTGGGAGGGCTAACCGTGGAAGACTATGTCCACGTGTATTGCGTAGAGGGTTCCAAAAAGGTTGGAACTCAGATTGCAATTAAAGATTTACGAGATTTGCACATGAAAATCCTCCTTTTCACCATCGGAAGAGTGGCAGGATCTGCCTCCCTACATCAGGCGTCTAGGACGCAAATGAGCATAGCAGTAGAATGTTTGACTCATGTGTATGATTGGTGCACAGCCATTTTACTAAACATGAAACAACAGTTGACCTCAATCCGCCAAGAAAAGACCAAACACTTTGGCTACGGTACAATTTTGAAAACATTCTTTTTTGAGAAGATACCAGCATTGAGACCCAGAGTTATCTCTACCATCAGTAGCCCGCGGGACCCAAGAATTTCCCGTTGGGCGGACATGATGAAGAGATTGGGGGGTAGTGAAGTACCTCGGACCACATGGGACGATGAGTTCTTCCGTTGGTGGGGAGAACAAATCATCGTGGTGGACGACTATCCCTATGCCGGGATGGACTTTCGTGGAGATCCAGATCTAGTTCTTCCACCAGGCACAGCATGGGGCACAGTCGGTGAGTTTTGCAAAAAAAATTTGACTTATATAATTTTTTGGATTTTTTCAATTATGTATGAAAAAATGAAAATAAACATGTTTTTTATTGGATTCATAATAACTGACTATTTAAAATGATCATGATTCATATGTTGGACCAGTGCGACCTGAGGGTCTCCCGTGCCACAAGCGCCGCAGGGGCGAAGCAGATACAGTGGATTCAGATAGGACTCTCCAGGTTGTGCAGAGGAATTTGGAGGGATTAACCCACCAAATACCTATGGCTGCCGTGGAAGACCTGCCGGAAGCCATCCAGAGACGGGTGGTAGGAGTGCCCCGAGACTGGGTACGATTATTCCGCCGAGTTGCCACCGCGGTCACATTCTATAGGAACACGACTTCTGGGCAGGGACCTCAGGAGTAGACAGATATTATGTATTAGATGACTGTATATTCTTTTTTGAGACTGAACATGATCAGGCATAAGCCCAAGTTTTGTATGACCTTATGGATCCAAATTTTGTAAAGTTTTTGAACACTCTGATGATATATATACAGTGATATTTGATGTGATGTGATAAATGTATCAAATGTATGATGTTTTTGATGATTAAAATTTTATTGTATGGAATGATTAATATGCCAATCCAATGCTTGATTAGCTAATGAGTCAATAAACCAATTGTCAGCTCGAGGAATATGAATGAAAGTTAAAAATTGAAATGACCTTTGTAACAAACGTACCCTCAAGAACAATCGTAATAAAAATGGATCTCGTACCCGATAAGTATTGTTCAACTGCGACACCACCAGCTGAGAGTCCAAGAAAACTACCAACAAATCAACACCCAAAGATATTTCCTCCGAGAGTAGATGAATAACTGCAGTGTATTCTTCTATATTATTGGAAGCAGGACCAATGCAGACCCCTCTTGATACTAACAGCTGACCGGATGGATAATGAAGCACCCAAGCCGCGGAAGCTAAGTTCCGGGTGTGTCTACTAGCACCATCGACGAAACCAAAATGACTCATGACATCCAACACAACCTGCCAAAGCAGATCAAAAACATCACCAACTCATCAAAAATAAAAAATCAACCAGATATGTACAAAGCAAAAACTACTATATAAAAAAGCAACATGCCAGGCCGAAGCCTAGGCATAATACTTCTTCAAATAGAGCCCATTTCGGGGCTCCGGCAACTCGTTCCCTTCGAAATCAACCAAGGTATATGCTACTTTCTTAAGGACTTTTTTAATGATATAGGGGCCATACCACATAGATTTAAACTTTCCTACCCCCATGGCATCTTTTTCTTGGGCATAGACCAAAACAAGGTCACCTTCCAAAAAAACCCTAGGCTTGACCGCCTTATCGTACTGAACTTTTACTCGGTTTTTATGCGCTTCATTCATCGTGGCGGCATCTCGACGCTGCTCATCGAGATGTTCCAGATGAAGAAGCCGTTCTGCCAGACTAGAAGTGTCAGGAAGAAGTTCAACAGCTAATTTAAGAGAAGGAATCTCGCATTCAATAGGAAATACGGATTCCACCCCGTGCACTAACTGAAACGGAGTAAAGCCAGTTGCAGTTTTCACTGACGTCCTGTATGCCCAAAGTGCGGGATATAGCATAATATGCCAGTTGGATCTAGCTTTATCAATTGTCCTTTGAAGAATTGTCTTCAAGGATTTATTCACGGCTTCCACTTGCCCATTGGCTTGAGGATAATATGGAGATGAATGCTCCTACTGGAAACCCAATTTGAGAGCCAACTCAGCCATCATACTATTCTGAAAATGACTGCCATGATCAGTGACAATCTCTCTAGGAATACCAAAACGAGCGATAACCTGGTTGAAAAGGAAAAGAGCTGCAGTCTCACCATCATTCCCAAAAGTAGGCATAGCCTCGACCCACTTCATAAAGTAGTCTACTGCTACAATAATGTACTTGTGACCTTTAGCCGAAGACGGGTTACAAGTAGTATAATCAATACCCCACTTTGTAAAGGGACCGACAGTAACGACTGGAAAAAGCGGAGCTGGATGAGTGTGCATTTTTCGAGTATAAACCTGACACGGATGACACTTTTTGACCGATTCAATACAATCCTTGAAAATCGAGGGCCAAAAGTATCCAGCACGCAAAATATTTTGGGCTGTAGCAAGCCCAAATAAATGACCCCCACAAGCTCCACTATGAGAATCATTGAGCACAGCCTCAGCTTCTTCGAGAGTTAAGCAGCGTCTTAGGATTGAATCAACCCCTCAACGGTATAAAGCATCACTAATAATCAAATAATTCTTGGCCAAGTGACGCAGCTTACGGCGCTCATCTTTCAAAAAAGTAGAGGGAAACTTCGCAGTCTGGAGATACACAATGATATCCCCGTACCAAGGATCCTGTGAAGAGATAAGAAACAAGTGTTCATCCGGAAAGGACTCATCATAGATCATTTCTTCCCCACAGGGCAACTCGGAGATCAATTCCGCGAAAACTAATGATTTCTTGGATTTGGCAGACATGAACTCAAGATAAAATTCCTGTAAAATCACAATCCATCTATTGTATTTGCCCCCAATCACTCGCCTGCTGAGGACAAACTGAAATGGATTGGCAGCTGCCAAAACATAAGTTTTGCAAAGAATAATGTAATGCCGGAGTTGCTGCACAACATGAACTGCTGCTAAAGCTAATTTTTCTATCGGAGTGTACCTGAGTTCAGGTCCTACCAATCCTCGAATTAGGTAGTAAATAACATGCTCTGCAAAAGCATCATCTTCCTGAACCAGAACCATACCGATGGTAGATTCTGTTGCTGCCAGATACAAAAGGAAATCCCTGCTATAATCAGGTGGACTCAATAAAGGAGTAGAGGTCAATGCTTTTTTCAAAGCATTGAATGAGCGTTGAGCGTAGTCGTCCCAAAGAAAATGAACTCCTTTCTTCAACAGTCTCATAAATCCCTTTGTAACTTCAGCATAATTGATGATAAACCTCCGAAGAAAATTAGACTTTCCTTGTAGACTTTGAAGCTGATAGATGGAGGACGGGGGAGGCAACGGAAGTATTGCCTCAACCTTGAAGGGATCTACCCTTATCCCTTCCCTAGACACAATGAATCCCAATAGTCGACCGGATGTAACCGCGAAAACGTACTTGTTCGGATTGAATCGAATCTTATAAAAATGACATCTTTCAAATATTTGCTGGAGGTGACCAGGATGATCCATCCTCTTTCGAGAATGAGCAGCTAGATCATCTAAGTATGCCTCAATAATCTTCTTGATGTCGTGGAAGGCATAAGACATGGCCCCATGAAAGGTAGCCCCAGCATTTTTAAGACCAAAAGGCATCTTCTTATATGCAAACGTACCCCAGGGACAAATAAAGGCAGTCTTATGTTGATCTTCAGGACAGATAGTAATTTGATTATATCCGGAAAAACCATCCATGAAGGAGAAAATCTCATTGCCGGCACACTCGTCAATTATCTGATCGATAAATGGTGTGGGGTAATTATATTTAGGACACGCTTTATTTAGGTCTCTGAAATCGATGCACACTCGAATCGTTCCTTGCTTTTTATCTACGGGAACGGGGTTTGAAACCCATTCAGTCAGAGGAACAGGGAAAATGAATCCCGCCTTAAGCAACTTTTCAACTTCAGCTTTGATAGCTGCTGCCTTCCTAGGATTGACCGGACGAAGTTTTTGCCTCACCGGCTTAGCGTTTTCATACGTCTTGATCTCATGTTGGACAATAGATGGGTCTATACCAGGCATTTCCTCATAAGACCAAGCGAATACATCCCTATACTCTTTAAAGAGCTCGGTGTAAATTTGAACCTCTTCACGGGAACATTCAGCTCCAATGAAGACATTCTCAATAATATTGGGATCCCTGGAAATGTTCACCGGGATAGTAGGAGAAATCACAACCATGCCCCCTTCAGCATAAACCTGTGTTGGTGCCAAAGGGTTCAAGACTGGGTGAACAGGACCAGGAGAAGGAGGACTCGGAAAACTTGTTTCAACTTCACTTAAATCAGGTAAGAAGTAAGACCGATGATGCAAATCATCCCACGGTCTATCTATACCTGTCATGGCTTCCAGGATGGCCTCTTCAGATGGAAGAGTGGTATCAAGGCAATCCTGGGCCGAAGAAGAACTAAGCGTCCAAGCCGGAGCCACATCACCATCCAACTCTTCCGGTGAAAGAGGAGTTGGGATGGTTTCTGCAGAGTCAACAATAGATTGATACGCAATCTCAACTGCAGAAATAGGAAATGCCATTCCACCCACTTGACCTTCCGCTAATGTGGCAGTAGGGGAAGGTAAGGTCCAAGGGTCCGAAAAATAATGAGTTCTGAAGAACTCTCTTCGAAGGGGAGCCTTGGAGGATGAAATAGCATTAATATGCAAGTAAATTGAGGAAGATCGAAAGTACCCATCAAGGAAGAATACATTCCAACTCCTAAATTCTCAACGGGCGCCTTAGTATTATCCAACTTCGGAACAGATGAGTCAGAAGACGCATTCAGGTCTACAGGAGGACAGTCCAGTTGATCCACTGTAACGATCCTCCCTTCGTGGGGGAAACATACAATCCGAAATAATGAGGATGCAATGGCATCCATCTCATAAATCCAGTTCCTCCCCAACATAAGGTTGTAGTCCAAGCTTGCATCCACTACCTCAACCTCTATATTGACAGTTTTTCCGCCAACACAGATGGGCAAAGCCGGGATAATACCATGGGGTCTGTGAGAATGACCATCAAACGCAGTAAGAACAGTGCTAGATGGAACAGCTTTGGGAGATCCAAGTGTCTTCCAGCATGCGAGAGACATCACGCATGTGGAAGCACCCTCATCAACAACCGTTCGAAAGATATTTCACTTCCGATACGAAGATTTAATATGAAAAGCCATGTGATGAGGAAGTCTCTTCTTAAAATTAGTCATATCAAAAGTAATCAGAAGAGAATTTTTTGGATCAATAGCCCCAATGGCGGTGAGCAAAGCACTGCGCTGAGCCGGACAAGACTGGAGTACCTCTAAAGCCGACATCGCACAAGGACTCTGCGCCAGATCTTCTACAATCGAGTAGTTCTGGGCAGCCCTAGCATTTGTATTAATCTTTGATCGCTTAGAAGATGCTTTGGGCATCCGAGGCATAGACTCGACAGTAGGCTTCGTAATGTGAAGTGGCTCAGTAGCATCAGGAACTTCCTTAGATTTCGAAGACTCTTCTCTTCCATAATCACGGGATCTCGTAGCGATATCCGCGTGAGCACTCATCATGAAAATGTTCAATGGAATTTCCCCTTCTGAGTTTGAAGCCCAAAGGATTTTGGTTGCCAGCCAACTAATTGCTGCCCTTGGGGAAAAGGGTTTGTTAACACAACCTGGGAACTAGAAGAACCCTGCTGGGCTAACAAGCGCTGCGCATCCTGAATTTTAGGGCAAAGGTGTGTGAGATGGTCTCCAGTACATAGTTTGCATGGAAACTTCACTTTCTTTTTCTCCTTTGGACCCTCGCCAACACGCTCGTTGGTTTTATTTGCATTACCCTTCCCGTTCTTGCCCTTATTCTTGTTATTTCGTCCCTTCTTCTTCCCATCGGATTGTTGATTTCCTTTGGGATCAGAAGCTTGGACAACATTTATGGACAAATACTGGGAAGGTGATGACTCAGCAGGCACAACCTGACTAGAAGGAGCAGATTGCAAAGACAACTGCTGCAGTTGAGTAAGCAGGCTGGCTGCACCACTATTGATTGATCCGACAAGCCCATCACCATGCGGACCGGGCTTAGTTTTTGATAAATCTAATTTGGAGCGAGGAGCATTGGGAAAATATTTATAAAGGACCCCAGACTGAGAATAGATCAGTTCCAGCTGCTGGGCCCTAAAAATGGCCTACTCCTCAGAAAATACCCCAGATAAGGATACATCTTTTGAAATGTATTATTGCAGAGATTTCAGAAACCATTCGAAAATGAATTCTCCTGGAATATGAGCTTTAATAAGCCTCTTCCTTCTCCTCCATTCCTGAATGTGATCAGAAATGTGGGTTGTCTCATCCTGCTTAAAATTAGCCAGGAGTTCGGTCCCAACCTCATATCTGACAGGCAACTGAAAATGGTTTAGAAATGTGACAACTAGTTCTCCAAATGTAGCAAAACTGCCCCCAGTTAGCTCGATATACCATTTGGTAGCATTTCCAGTTAGGGTGCGTTGAAATAATCTCAACCTAATCGAATCATCGACCAGGGAGTTCGAAGAACACCATAAGTGGAAAGTGGTGATGTGGTCAGCCGGATCCTCCCCATTCTTACCTTCAAACTTTGGAATGTCTGAAGGAAGTTTGGTCAGGACTGGAGGCCACCTTGAACTATAACGAATCAGATCATTAGTCAACTTCGACAGATCTGGCAAGTTTAACGTTGCCATAAAAGGTAAGCGAGGCGGAGCCTGAGGATTCCATCCTTGATGGGATGGATTCCCACCATTTTGAAAAGAATACCCTGGATTTGATGAGGCACCAGGTTGCCAAAAAGGACCCGTAGAAAAAGGAGAAGAACATCCTCCCCACGTCGAGTTACCAAAGCCCAGACCAGTTCTCCCCGCTGAAGCATTGAATGAAGAGGAAAGCCCCTGATAGGGGTTCCAGGCATTAGACAGGGGAGAAAAATTCTGGTAAGCACTCAACGAAGGGAAAGAAGTATTCCCTTGATGACCTGTGTAAAACTAATTCCCTGCCCCTGCTGTAGTGAATACAGGGTTCCAACCTGTAAAAGTAGTCGAACTTTGCCCCCCCAGACCAAAGGTTGAAACTCTGGGTCTGAGAAGTAAACGGAAAGGACCCTAAAGAAGGATTTGAACTAGGAATGTGTCCAGTTCTGAAGGGGAACCCTTGAAACGAAGTTGATCCACTAGCCATGGAAGACATGGGTGTAGATCTAGCTGAAGCAGCGGAAAAGGAAAAAGAGGGATTCCCACTAGAGGGCATCCTGAACAGAAGGGACCAGAATGAGAATCATGTGCTTGGGTGAAACTAGAGCCAAACACAGTAGCACTAGAAGCAATCGAAGATGAAGCAATAGTGCCCCCTGCTTCAACAGAAGCAGGAGTCTGAATACCTGCAGCACTCACAGCAGAAGCTGCGTTCCCAGTCGTGGCCATCGAAAGGTAAGAATGATACGGAAGATCTTCCGGTCTGTCTGACTCAGGTCCGATGTATTGAACAACGAACGGATAATCAGGAGGAAGAGGAGATGGATCTGACGCAGGAGGTTCAGGTACGTCTTCTATTTGAAAATCTTCTTCCTGAGGGAATAAAACTCGCGAGGTGAGCGGAACGCTCCTCTCGGAACCGACACCGGAATCAGCTATGAAACCTTCAGAACTTTGTGGAGGATCTCTCTCCACTGCGTCAGACGCCACAAGGTGGTAACCACCTGCTAAATCACTCCTACGCCTTCTCGAAGAAGGCTCTGGACTCTCGGGAGATAACCCCCGGATTCTCCTCGATCGACGAGGCGCTTGATCAGCCACTTTTATAGATTTTAAATTAGACTCAAAAAAGTGAAAAGCTAGGAAAGCTAGGAGCAAAGAGCACTCACTAAAATAAAAATCCCTGAGATACAGTCAAGCAAACAGCCTCCAAGTATTTCCGCTCCGGGTGATGAGGACCGGACACCAAAATACAGGAAAGCGAAATATAGGACCTCACGACGATGCAGGATGGTCGGACCCCGAACAACTCAAGCACACGACCTCCTAATGAGGAAGTAAGCCTTTAAAACAAACACCAAGCTTCGCAAGGGCACCCCAGGAAATGGCAGAAGTGATACGATGTCTGCCTCAGGTACCACGGGTATTCCCCCCAACAGTCACCTGTGTGGAACCTAGGAATGGAAACTATGGGCACCAATCCGTGTCAGAAGCCGGGCGGAACGGTCTTGAGGTTAGATCCAACAAGTCAGAGAGAGGGTATCTCTCTTCTCAGCCTTCACTTCCCCTCGCGCTTGACTCTCTGGAGGAGAGATTTCCTGGTCCACCTAATGGAATTGGATTTCGCTCAATTAATCAACTTCTATGTTTTGTTTGAGCGGCCTTGGAGAGTTCAATCTCCACTCACCTAATCAATCTGACTAGCTAGTTGGTCATAGCCTTTAGAAAACTTGCTACTTGATTTTAAATTATATCGCTTATTTTAATGGGCTGTTATGTTAAGTCACAAGGATGCGGAAATGAAACTTATGGTGTTTTGACGCAGAAAGAAATTAATAAAAACCTAACTACATGCAAATGCAGTTATTTTCTTTCTATGAAAAGAAATATCTATACAGGTTCTACGAGATTAACAATTGTATTTTTCTTTTCAAATAGCAAACTCACACTCACAAAAACTATGAAACTGACTAAATGCTGAAGTGCACCTAATGCAAATCACTACAAGCATGCAAATCCTAAGATGCAAAATCTCCTAAAGCAGAGTGAAATTTCCCAAAAAATCCTTCAGTTTTAACTCTTCTTGGTTGTCCAGAAAGATAGTTCTCGAAATCAAGAACTCTTAAT
This sequence comes from Pinus albicaulis, assembly GCA_034641835.2. Taxonomy (NCBI): domain Eukaryota; kingdom Viridiplantae; phylum Streptophyta; class Pinopsida; order Pinales; family Pinaceae; genus Pinus; species Pinus albicaulis. The sequence continues at coordinate 863,569,155 of CM076583.1, read as the reverse complement.
ATGAAGACACCAAAAACGCTTAAAAAACAAGAAGAAGAAATGAATGAAAACTCCTCCCCAAAATCAAGCGAAAAACCAAAAGCAAGAAACCTCACAAAAGCTTCAAAAGATATAGCAAAACGAAAACAAAAATGCAACAACAAAAGCAAATAACAAGACAAAATGTTTTTGAGCCTTTGCAATGCAAAAACAAAAAGCAAAGCAAATGCTTTTTGCGCTTTTGAGTTTTATAAAGAAAGAGCTCGAAAAGACCAAGAAAAACTATCAAATTCCAAGCCAAACACCACTGAATTTCAAGTAAAAACTTCAACAATGCTCCAAACCTTATAATGCTAACTAGTAGCAAGATCAATAAGAGCAAAAGAAGACAAGAAAACTCAGCCACTCGGCCTAGAAAAATAGTACAAACTTGCCGCAAACAAAAACTTCAAAGAAGCTAGAAAAACTCTTCAAAAGTTGCAACAAGACCTAGCCTAGTGAACTCAAGAAAACCAATCAAGAAATGAGCAAAAAATCGTAGTGCAAAGCAAACCACAAATATAGGAATGAGTAAATGAGCAGGAGCTCTCTGTTCTGATAAAGCAGAACAGCTAAGAATGCCGAGAAAGCTATCTTGGTACTCAAACCAGAAGTGCCAGCACCAGAAACAACACTTTGCCAAAAAGACTAGTTTTCAATCAAACGAAAGAGAGAAAAGACCAAAAACCACTTCCTTCACAATCCAGATGGTACAAAGACACTCTAGGAACAAGTCTCCACAGCCAGAAAGGAATAAAAAGTCAAGAAATCCAAAAATTGAAAATCTGCCTAGGTATACGCTACTTCACATTTTAGCAACAAGCGTGCATACGTGACTGTGCTAAAGGAAACACGCGTATACGCGACTTAATTTAGAAAAAATTGCATGTATACGCGACTGTGTGCAGAAAAAAGCGCGTATATCAAGGTAAATAATGAAAAAACAAAAAGGATCAAGCCTGGATAAGAAACCAGGACTTCAGATTGACTGAGAAAAAGTAAACTGGACTGCAAATGAAAGTTAAAACTGTCAGCAAACTATCAAACAGCTGAAACCACCCAACAGGGGAGCCACAAGAATGTGATCCCCAGCGGAGTCGCCAGTTCTGTTTCGGGGAAAATCACCCTAGAGGTTCGTCCTCCATCAACATCCATGAGAGCGGGGAGCATGCTACTTAGAAGGACTCACACAACCATGCATGTTCGGGAAAAACTAAATGGAGTAGATCGAGGGGGAAGTTGCAGTAGGTCCTACGGTTAGACGAATCTGGGGGTCAAACCCCTAGCAACCATCCTTGCCTAGCCCAGCACGAAGACAGAAGAAACAAGCACGAAGAATCGGTTGTACAACATATATCTACTCTAAATGTTAATGAAATCCATATAAAACATCAGATAAACCATAATGAATGCTTAAATAACAATTTTCTCATATATGTAAGCAGACACTAACACGTATATTTCGGGAACAAGATGGTACTTCTGTATTATAAATAGCATGTACAGAAATAACGAGTGGAGAGATCACCTGAATCCTTCCACGATCTTCGAGTAGACCGTCGTCCGGATCCGTCCCACCCTTGCCTCGCTAAGATTCCTTCCAAACTGGTGCATACGAGATGAAATATAGGGAGATGAACATCTCAAGGAAACAAGGGTTTCCTGTAATGAACTGGGAAGTGCAGGAGGCACGGGGAATCAGACTTGGATAAGGAATACCAACAGAGTATAATATCAATAAATTCTCTCTCTCCCTTAGGCCATGCACATGAGGGGTTTTTATACTCCCTCCAAGTAGTTTCAACAGTTGGAAACAGTTGGCCACGTGCTAGGGTAGTTGAACTACCTGAGTAACCATCAACCCAACCCGAAAATAGGGAATTTTTATATATTTTTTCATAATTTTAATGGCATACGCGGAAAAGTGCATGTGGACTCGCGTATACACGCGAAAAAAGCTGGGCATAACCGCGTATGGGGATTTTTACACTATTTTTAAGTGAATTTGTCCAAGTCTGTAGGAATGGGTGCCCAAAGCCATAAAAGAAATCATGAATCATATGAAGGTGAGAAATGATGCTATAACACACGCATATCTATGGTGCATACGACATCAGGTATCTGGCCATACGATGGATCAGTGCCCTTTACTGGTAGATTACATGCAGGTAGGAGGACCTAGTCCAGTACACCCAGGAGCAAGTGGGGAACCCATTCTGTCATGACCAAGCTCGAGCAGACCTGCGCTGTGGTGCAACGACTGTCATGTAGCGGGGCTACATGATACGAACCATTACCCTCGGTTAGGTGCGTATGTCCCAGAACTGAAGCAACAGTGGTGCAGGTTCTGCTGGTTGGTGGGACACAATGAGAAGAACTGTCGCACTTACGACTTGATGATAGATCATGGGAACTTGTATAGGGTACAATCAGACCCTGCGTAGCCAAGAACTTCTACGAGCTTCGGAGGCTCTCCAGCAAGGGGCAGAGGAGGTCGGGGAGGAAGTGCAGGATGAGGACATGGGTAGTTAATCTGTTATAACTACGGGGAGCTGGGACACTTGGCTAGGGACTGCCCAAATCCCACCAGGAAATCGTGCAAATATTGGAGACAGCTAGACCATGTGGTTGAAGACTGCCCAATTTTAATAGCCAAGATGTAGGAAAAACAACCCACCCCTACGCAAAATGTGCAAAGAGTTAAAGCTCAGCTAAGAAACATAGACCCCAGTGTGAAAGTCATAACATGCAACACGACAGCCACCCAGGGAGAAAAGGAAGCGCCTGCCAGGGATCCTACAACCTCTCAGGAATGATCAAACATCAGCAAGGGACATGAAACGATAGTAGCTACTGCGCAGATGTCGACACACCTCAAGACGGAGGAGGGGGTTGAGCCCTTTCTGCAGGCTTGTCTGAAGCTGCTACGTAACCCATAGGCTGTAGAGAACCTTCAAGCATTAATGAATAGTTGCGCAGCTCGGCCTGATCCAATTCCCGGGATCAAGGATGTACACAAGCTATACAGATATAAAAAACGCACCGGAAGGGAAATCTAGTTGACTGCACAGATTGGTGACTATGAGATGGATCAAGTTATTTTAGACCTTGGATCAGATGCGAACATGTTACCAAAGCAAACATGGCAACGAATGGGAGAGCCTAAATTGGAATGGTCCACCATCCAGCTATGCATGGAAAATCAGCAGAAGATCATCCCTCAGGGAAGGCTGCCAAAAGTCATGGTAGATATTGCAGGGGTAAAATTCCTAGCTAACTTTGAAGTAATAGAAATTTTGGAAGATGCAGATCCCCACCCTGCACTCCTAGGACTAGACTGGGCTATAGATATGGGGGGCATCATCAATCTCAAAAAGCGCAGCATGGTGTTTGAAAATAACGGTACACGTGTAATATTCCCACTGGATCCCGCAGAAGGTGCGCGGTATACAGAGCCAGCATGAGACAAGGAAGAAATAGATCACATTTACAAATTGAATATGCAGGAAGAATACTGGACTAACCCCATAGCGGAAGGAGTAATCTACTGGGAAAATGACAGTGAATGATTTTCCGACTTTGATGGGGAACTAGAGAATTGGCAAGGCCAGTTGCATGAGGTTTTGGTGCTATGATGTCTTCGGGTCACGAGGAACTTTCGCTGCATCTTTGCTGAGGTAAGAGATCTGCCCTACCTTGAGGACGCGGGTGAAATTAAGGATTTTTTACACGCGTTCGAAGCTGAAGTTCCCAAGTAACACGGGATAGGGGCACTTCCGCTAGCCCTGCACGGAGCGCTTGTGCATTGGTGGGATACACATGAGCCGGTATTCTGCACTTGGGAGGAGTGTCGGGATAAGATGATCCTGCGATTTGTAGCCCCAGCTGGAAACCAGATCCAGAGGTTCCTTGGGTCAAAGGACCCACACAGATATTTGCTACCATGGGAAACACAATGGTGTGACAGGACCCCAAACGAACAAGTTCACCTAGTTATCCATGACCTAGGCTTGCATCCGACTGCATGGTATTTAGATGTGGAGCTGCACCAGTACACGCGCAATTGGGAGAATTTGCGAGCTGAGGTTCTGCAAACATTTAAGGTGGAAGATGGCACAAGAACGCTCGACGTAGCTCTGCCGCACATGGATGCCCTAACCAAGGTAAAATCACGCTTGTCAAGAGGTACGGTGGCCAAGTTGCTGGAATGGTACCTAGACCGTATTACAAAACACCTGGCATCGGCTTTAATTCGGGGTACACGAGTAGCATGCAAGCATCATCCAAAATCTGTATATATGTGGGAAAGCCCTCAGGTAAGAATAACGATCGTCATCCCACTACACTTTGGTGAGAAGGGAACCTTACCGTTACAAAAAATGGGTAGCTAGCCATCAATACAACAATTTATGGTGAGTTTGTTCCAGACGATCGATGGTAAGTTTCAAGTGAAGTTTACTCTACCATTGGATAGCCCCGGATAGTATAAGGTCAATAAGATAACTTCGCTCAGGACTCCATATTGTCTCTGTGCCCTTCCTCTGTTATTCTCCTACTTGTTTATTGGGATCTTTAACATTTTTTTGGAAGCCTGTCCTTTTGTTGCTATGGTCTTCCCTCACCCACCGAATGCTTCGGCACCTACCAGTTTAGTGCCTGCAGACATCGTGTTGAGAGGGTCTGGGGATGCCGAGATTGATAAAATTACTGGCCTATGGCTCCCTATGGGGAGAATTGACTTTGAACCCTGTACAGAGAGGCACCACAGCTACACAATGGGAGTTACCAACCCTGGAACAATCGCAGGACCTAGCCGGATGGCCTCGGACAATACCACGAAGGAGGGTACATAATTGCCACAGTTTGCCACCAACACTGACGCAGTCAAGTCGTAGCTAGTCCTGCGCACGGAAGGGACGAAGTGATATAGGGATACGTTGCAACTTATCTGTAGCTCCAGACTACTGACCAATGAAAGACATATTTGTTCGCTACCTCGCACTATCATGGTTGGCGACCATGCCCCGACAACTATGGACCTACAAATAGACTTGGAGTAGCTACCTCGTGAGGCGTTAGATGATCTATACACCGTTGTGTTGCAAGAAATATATAAATGTGCCTGGATTGCACGGCTTTAGCGTGAAATACCCCCGGAAGTTCGGGCACAACGGGTTGCATTGATCACGGAAGAAACGACTATTATTAAGGAAAAACTTACTCTGGGTACTCAATTGGTCGAGGTGGCTATGCAACTCTGGACAGCGGTCTGGTTCCACCCCATGCTTCAGCATGTCTAGGAAGACTTACGACATATGGAGGCTGCTTTCGATCAGGTCGGAGCTACCCTGCCTTCCCTCGTCCCTGCGCAGCGTTTAGCCCTCTTAAAAACCCGCAATGCCTTCATATACATGATTGCGGATCTCCGTCGTGCCAAGCACGTCATCAAGAAGTGCTTGAAACCATGGGGCGATATCGCCTTTCAGATATCTTAGGGTGCTCATAACACCATCGCGTGCCTCCACCAGATATTGGAGCAGGTTATCATGGCTCAGGAAGACCCTGCCTCCGTGAAGCTTGTCAATATCACACAGTGAGATGTTGCCCAAAGTCAGGAAGTGCTCCCTCCCCTCATCATCGCTTTCAATACCTTGCGTATGCAGATAGCGACCGCACCACCACAGTGACTCGGGACGAGTCACAAGATTGTGTTGGGGGACTGTTGGAACATGGTCTCCTACGAGCTGTGAAACTGGTCCAATTTTGAATACTTTTGATTATATTTAGTCTAGCACAGGGGTTTTGGGGTGGGTCAAAGTCCCGAAAGCATTGTAATGGGGTTTTTGGACCATAGGAAAGTTTAGGCTAGATTATTATAAATGGAAGAACATTTTGAATTTTAAGGTAGGCAATGAAGAGCTATTGATGTAAACTGTGGGTTAAGATATATGTTTGGGTTTTGGGGGGAAAGGACTCCTACTGGCTGTGTGTGTGGAGACCCAGAGTCCAGCTGTGTGCGGACCCTGCTACTGTGTGCGTAGGATGGGATGGGTATTGTAAGAAGGAATTGATGAATTGATGAATAAGAAAGGTTGCTTGAGAACTAAATCTATGTGTATTGGTTATGTGAATCATTGGTAATTACTGCATTATGTGCATTCTGTATTGAAGCTGTGAAAGATCTATGTAAGTGTGTTTGCTTTATCTGGATCTGTTCTGTTCTGTTTTGTGAAATATTGTGCTACTTTCATAGAAATATATAATTATAGATCTAGCGCACGTGGATACGAAAAGAAACCTATTGACCTTGCGTAAAAAGGGGCGATCTGGATTTCGCAGGGCAGGACGCAGCTCTGCTCGCCTTACCTATCCTTTCTCAGGGTGCGGAAACTTGGTTCCAGCACCCAGCCATACTACTTCGGGTGAGACTTTGACCTGCGCAAGAAGGTCACTTCCGAAAGGGCCAGTAGTATAGGGGTTTGTTCGCAAACCTTGAACTCCAAACCTGGGTCAAGGCCCCTCAAGCCAAAAAAGATTTGTGTATCCATGATCTGATCAGTGGCGTCGAAGGAATTGTACCCTATGGCCTTGGTGATTTCATATGGCCCATATCAAAGTGGGAAAAGCTTGCAGTGGGGTCCATCAAGGTGCTCCTTCTGCAAATGTATCCACACTTTGTCACCCACCTGGAAGTCATGTGGCACTTGATGTTGATCATTTCAATGCTTTTACTTAGCATTGGTTCTATCCAATATGTCATGAACTTGTTGGCGGATGTGCTGAATATGCTCAATGAAGTTTTTCACCTTGTCAGCTTCAGAATAATCATGAGCCAAATCTTCCTGAGTAGCTGCAAAAGGAATGGCTACCTTAATGGGACACAGTGGATGGAATCCCAAGCCCACCTGAAAGGGCTTGTGGCTATTTCAGTTATGGAAAGCCTAGATATAGCTGTGTTTTACATAGGGGAGGCTCTCATCCCATGTTCGTGGATGATTTGAGTTGTACATGCATAAAATGTGCACAATCATCATATTCATGACCTCTACCTGGCCATTAGTTTGGGGATGGAAAAATGGGGACTTGGTGAGCTTGGTGTCCAGCATCGACCAGAGGCTAGACCAAAATTTACTAAGGAACCTACTGACCTGATCGGAGATGATACTCTATGGGATCCCAAAGTGTACCCATAATCATTCAAATAAGAGTTTAGCATGGCTTCTACTATGATATTCTTATAGTAGGTCGTCATAATGGCCATCTTCGAGAATCTTTCAATGACCTTAAAAACATAGTCATTTCCATTCTTATTAGAAGGAAGGCCCGACATGTAATCCATGGAGATGGATTCCCAAGGCTGATTAGGGATAGGAAACAGAGTATAGAGGCCTTGATTCTTAATGGTTGATTTGGCAATGGTGCAGGTAGTGCACGACCTAATGTACTTCCTGACATCATGTCTAAGGTTTGGCCAATAGAAATACTTCTGTAGTACTGCAACTATTTTCTTAACCCCGAAATGCCTGGTGACTCGACTGTAGTGTGCTTCCCAAATCATCTTGGAATGCTCTCTTGAAGGAACACAAAGGTGTCCTAGGTGACAAAGCAGGGAATCCCAGAGGTGAAAATCTGGAACTTACTTAACCTCTAAGAGCATCGTGTATGTGTTGCCGAATTTTGGATCAATTTTTTTAGAGAAGAGGCAAATTGAAAGTCTCGTTTCCACAATATTTAAGCACAATGGTTAGTGCCACGATTGGTAGTCGACTGAGGCAGTCTACAACATTATTGGTATTGTCTTCTTGTACTTGATGTTCAAATGAAATCGTTGCAGGTATGTGGACCACTTTTGATGGAAATTGTTTTGCAACTTACCCTTGTGTCTGTATGAACTGCAGGGGTTAGTGGTTTGTATGGATGATCGTTTCCTTCCCCAAAATGCATGCTTCAATTGTTAGCAAGAGCACACAATGGAATACATCTCACTGTCATAAGTGGGATACTTCTGGATTATGTCGGAAAGTGTCTCACTGTGATATGCCACTGGATTCCCAATAAGAACTACCCCAATAGCATAGTCAGAGGCACCTGTCTCGATTTAAAATCATTGTTGCAGGCCTAGTAATGTGAGTATTGGTGCATAACAAAGGCAATGTTTCAACTTTACGAACGCCTTTTGTTGAGATTCAGACCAAATGAAATTTTCTTTCGCTCCACACTTGGTGACTTGAATCAAGGGTCGAGTGATATGAGATAATCCCAACATGAACCTGCAGTAGAAATTGGCAAGACCCAGAAATCTATGAAGCTCTGTTAGAGTGGTTGGGGTTGGAAAATCTTGAATGACTTGGCTCTTGGGTGGAGCCTCATGCACCCCCCGCTCATCAATAATGTATCCCAGATACTAAACCTGGGTCATGCCAAAAGTGCACTTGTCCAAATTGGCACATAACTTGTGTTGTCGCAGTGTTTGGACAACTTTTGGATGTGGTAGTGATGCTCTTCCCAAGTCTGGAAGAAATTAGGATGTCATCCAAGTACACCACTACAAATAAGTTGGTGAATGGCCGCAATATTTCTTCCATAATCCTCACGAAGGTTGTGGGAGCATTTGTCAACTCGAAAGACTTGATTAGTCATTCAAAAATGCCCTCCTTGGATTTTAAGGTAGTCTTCCACACATCAAAGGGTTTGATTGGTAGCTGGTGATACCTGAACTTCAAGTCAATCTCGTTGAAATATTTCCCCCCTTTGAGTTGTGTTGAGCCTTGAAATTGTCTTCTCTTTTTCCAACTTTCACCTCATTTCATCAGTTCTTTATCATTTCATAAACCTAAAGATCAATGGGAATGATTAATATTGCTTAAAGCTTGCATACAAATGATTAACTTATTGTACTTTTGTTATTTTTGCTGTCTTAATAATTTTAGAACAATTTATCTACAGAATACAGGCATTCTGTAGCCAGTCAAGTGTTCCATAGCTATTTTTGTGTTTAAGTATGTTACAGGTGTCAACTGGAGAAAAGGAACACATGGGTGGATTCCAAATCTTCCCTACATGGTTCCTTCTTATCCACGAGGATTGAATCGATAGATGGAGATGTCTAAGCCCATGGTCAAAGAAGAGGTCAAAGAAACTGTTTTCTACACGAATTAGGACTCCTGATTTGCTTTACAGCAAATCACGAGTCCCAAAAGAGTTTCATTAAATTTTAACTTAAATATTACACTTGTACCTATTTTTGTTCAATGTTAGTTATGAATTTGCATATAAATTAAGCTCTGTAATATCGAGAAAGGATGGTTGATACATATTTTATCATTACAGTGATACTCTATTTTCAAGCAGTGTGTTAATAAAAGGAGTTTAGCCTTGATGTTGTTTTGAATACAATCTTAAGGAGCTAAAGGATTAATACCAAATTGGTCGCAGAGGGCCCCTGCTATTCGAGGAGGTTTTACATGTTTTCTAGCTAAGTTATTTTCAATTCTGTTTTACTGTCTTTCCTTACTTAGATTTCTTTCTTAAATCATAGTGTTTTAGCATTTCGTTTCATGTCATATGCTTAGTTAAAGGATCCTCAGTATACTGCAATTAGTCTCTTTCACAGGCTCTTCCAATAAACCTTTATTAAATTAATGGGATTTAGTTGTAATATTTTGAGTTATTAGCATTTCATTTTCTGTTATTTAGTTAAATAGAAGATCCTCATCATACTGCAATTAGTCTCTTTCAAAAGCTCTTCCAATAAATCTTTAATTCATGAATGAGATTTAGTAGTAATGTTATAAGTTGTTTCAACATTTCATAAGAGATCCTTACTACATTATAAATAATATTTTTCTCAAGATCTTCCAATAAACCTTTATCAAATGAATGAGATTTCTCTGTAATGTTCTAAGTTTCTAATTGTTTCAGCATTTCTCTTTTATTTTTTAGGAGATCCTTTTTGCACTAGAATTAATATTTTTCACAAGCTCTTCCAATAAACCTTTAATTGAATGAATCAAATTAAGTTGTAGTGTTTTGAGTTACTTTTCATTTCATGAATGTTCATTTAGAAGTTGTAATATCCATGTTTTAGGACTCCTTGTTTTCATCATTTTCTAGTTAAGAACAGAACTTGCAAGTAAACTTTATTTTCATTTATTCATTAAAATTTTCCTATTTTTCCTCTTTACATAGATTTAACTTCATATTTCTAGTATAGAACAAAATACTAAGAACAAAACATAAAAACCCCCAAAACATCAACAAAACACTAAAACAATGAAGTAAGAAAAGGGATACTTAGGCACATATAGTGCATTACACTTCATCAGTTTACTAGCCCTGATCGATAGTTTATGTTAAAAATTTAGGACACTAAATTGAATAAACATTTTGGCGCTATTGCCGGGGAAGTGTAACTAGGTAGCCTTATTTCTTGCATCCCAAAAACAATGACATGCGTAGAGAAAGAGATTCTAGGGGTATATTTATAAGAGGCATAAGCTTAGTTCCCACAACACCACTCACTCCACCAAGACCAAGAAGAAGAACACCTCCAACTCAAACCCATATTCCATACTATACTGGTCATAGGCTTCCAGAAGTTTGAAGATCAGATATCAAATCAGGAAGATCTCCCACTTCATCCACTGAAGCAATTCTAGAGGAAGAAGTTCCAAGGACTCCTATAGAAGGGATAACCTTTTTCACTTCCACAGGAGAATATATTCCAGCAGAAGAATTAAAAATATCTAGTGAAGAGGAAGAGGAGGAATTCTTCTTCAATATACCCTTGATAGAAGAACTAGAATAAAAATTGGTTCTCCATACTGAACCTTATATTAGTTCAGAAGAATCTATCATGGTAGAAGGAGGAGAAGGGGAAGGAGAAATATTTAATGGAGAAAAATTTCTATTTGGAGGAGGTAGAGGTAGAGGAGGAGACAGAAGAAGGGGAAGAGAAAATGCAGAAGGAGGTAGAGGAAGAGGAAATGCAAAAGGAAATATAGGTAGAAGGGGAATTGAAAGCTCCTTTGGATTCCCTATAATAGATGAAGAAACAAATTCTACCATGAAAAAAATATCACCCTCCGTTCTTCCAAATTTTCATGGACTAAAAAGTGAGGACCCTGAAACATTGTTATTTGAATTTGAAGTTCTATGTAGAACCTATGACTATCTTCAGGATGCTCAAAAAATTAAACTGTTCCCTTCAACATTGAAAGGAACAACATTAAAATGGTTTATGACTCTAATCACTAGGTATATAGGGACATGGAATGATATGAGGAAAGAATTTCTAGACAGATATCTAGATTAATGTATACCAGTCAACCATAAGGAGGAAGTATTCAAGATGATGCAAAACAAGGATGAAAATATGGAAGATTTACTTGAAATATTTAACTATAACATTAAAAGAGCAAAAATGTAAAAATTAGATCAAGACACTTTGAAAGCTATTTTGTTGAAAACAATTAAGGATGAATTGATAGATATCCTCAACATGATGGGGAAAGGAGATATATCGCAACTTTCATTACCTGATATAGCAGAACTATGTATTAATCTCTCAAGAGGAAAATCTAAAATCTTGAAAGGACCAAGAGACCCTGCTCTTGCAAGGGCAAGCAAATTTGCAACTGGAACAGTAAGTAGGGAAGAAATAGGAAATATGCTTGATGAATTCAAAACTAATATTCTAGGGAGTCTTAGTGAAAAAATAGATACCATTAAGCTACAAAAAAAGCAGAAAGCCGAAACTGATGCCTTAGCAATCTTTTGTCCCAAATGTAGAAAGAAGCATGCCTTAAGAGAGTGCCCTTTGAATGAAAAAGTAATAGAGAATTGTGCAATTTGTTCAGAAAAGCATGAGACCAAGAATTGTCCCTCAATCCCTAGCCTGAAAGTGGTCTTTCAAGAAGAAACAACAAAAAATTCCACTGAATCTCTTAATTTTGTCTCTAGAAGACCTTGGCAGGGACCTCAAACACAAGGGTTTAATAATCAAATGTATAATCAACGCCCACCAAATTGGAATTCTTGGCAGCAACCTTGGCACCAATTTCAAAATCAATCTCAATCTTGGGCTCAAGGAGCAAAAAATCCTTATGGTAGGTTCTCTTAGTATTATCAATATCCACCATCTTATCCATCTTATCCATCATATCCAAATTTTCCTCCTCAAAAAAATCCTCAACAGAATCCACAACCTCAAAATCAGAACCATAATCCACCACTTCCATTACCATTTCCTCAGAAACCAAACCAGTTACCAGCGCAGCCAATACCAAACCCCAACAATAAAAATCCTCATATATGATAGAAGGTCAACAATTTCCAACCTATTTGATTACTCCTTTAGACCTTAATGATGTTCAACTTAGGTCTGGAAGAATACTTGAAAGAAAGAAACCTTCTGTAGTTATACAAGAACAAAACACTTATGAGGGAGATTCTCTACGGGTAAATAAAATTTTTGAAGAAAAAACATCTCTTCAAGACCAAAACATTGAAAAAGAAAAACAAAAAGAACCAATAATTTCAAATCCTATGTTAGAGCAACCATCAACATCTACTACTACACCTCCTTTTCCTGAAAGATTATAAATTGATAGAGGTGTAGAGAAACAAATTATGATGCCTAACAATGATTTCCTAGATGAGTTAAGAAATGTTTGTATTAAGATTCCATTATTACAGGCCATCAAGGAAATCCCAATTTTAGCAAAGACAATAAAAGAGTTGAGTATGAAAAAACCAGGAAAAAGAATAAAAGATATAAAGAAAATAAAACTGGTAGGAAAAATAACAGACATAATGATGGGAAAGATTGCCATTCCGAAATATCTAGATCCCGGAAATCCAGTTGTTAAGATACATATCAATGGAATTGAAATTCCAAACACACTTATTGACCTAGGAGCAACAATCAATATCATGAGTAGGCAAATCATGGAAAACTAAAACTTCCTAATCTTTTTTTTACACCCACACTATTACAACTAGTAGATAGATCTGTAATCAAACCAGATGGGGTATTAGAAGACATTCCAGTGTCCTTATATTCTTTGGATTATCCTGTGGATTTCATGATCCTAACTCCTAAAAATGATCTAGGAGGACATCCTATTATATTAGGAAGACCTTGGTTAGCTACAACTGATGCTTTCATTAGCTGTAGATCCGGTGATATGTACATCTCTGATGGTATTTCAACCAAGAAATTCACCTTGTATCCTCCAGCAAGAACAATCACAGAATTAGATGATACTCAATGGATTGATGATGAAGAAGATATACAACCTCTCTTCACTATTTCAGAAATTAGTGAAGATAGTCAGATTCTGAATGCCTTAGAAAATCATGAATCTTCTCCAGAATACAAACATGAATAATTCCAAGAAGAATCTAACATTGAGTTTTTATCTTCAAGACAAATTTCTCTTTACTCCATGGAAGAATTTGGTAGCTCTACAATTGAGATATTTCCAGGAAAAACCTTAAATATAAACAGAAACCTAGAAAAATTTCAACAAGAAAAGCTAGTCAAACTATTATAGAGAAATTCTTCCGCATATGTATGGGAGTACATTGACATGAAAGGGATCAACCCTAAGACTTGCACTCATCATATCTATATAGAGGAAAATTGTAAACCAATCAGACAGCCTTAGAGAAGGATGAATCCAAACTTTAGGGAGTTTGTTAAAGAAGAGTTGCAGAAATTGTTAAATGTCAACTTTATTTATCCCATTTCAGACAGTCAGTGGGTCTCTCCTTTAGTGATTTTACCCAAGAAAAATGGTAAATGGAGGGTATGCATTGACTACCTATAATTAAACAAAGCTACTCTTAAAGATCATTTTCCTTTACCCTTCATAGATCAGGTGTTAGATACATTAGCAGGCAAAAAGTACTTTTCATTTTTGGATGGTTTTAGTGGTTATAATCAAATTCAAGTTGCACTTGAGGATCAAGATAAAACCACATTTACCTGTCCTTGGGGTACCTATGCTTACCGAGTATTGCCTTTTGGATTGTGCAATGCACCTGCAACATTCCAAAGAGCAGTATTAGGAATTTTTTCTGATCTAATACATGACTGTGTAGAAGTATACATGGATGACTTCACAGTCTATGGAAACACTTTTGAAGAAGCCTTAGAAAACTTGGAAAAAGTTCTAAAAATATGTAAAGAAGAAAACCTTTCATTAAGTCATGAAAAATGTTTCATGATGTTTACTGAAGGGATTGTCTTAGGAAATCATATCTTAGGAGATGGGATTAGAGTTGATAAGTCAAAAGTTGAAGTCATCTCAAGATTATTAGTTCCAAGTTGTCAGAAAGATGTTAGGAGTTTTCTAGGATTTACAAGATATTAGAGAAGATTTATAGAAAACTTCACTAAGATAGCATCTCCACTTTTCAAACTACTCACCAAGGACTGTGAATTCAATTGGAATCCTAACTGCCAGTTAGCATTTGAAACCCTGAAAAAAAAAATCTCTAAAGCACCTATTTTAAGGGGAACTAACTGGAAATTACCTTTTTACATCTCGAAAAATGCCTCAGATACAACTTTGGGAGCTGTGTTGGGACAAAAAGACCTGATTCCTTATGCCATCTACTATACAAGTAAAAATTTGACTCCTTCAAAGTTGAATTATACTGTAACTGAGAAAGAATTCTTAGCTGTTGTTCATGCCATAAATAAATTTAGACACTATATACAGGCTATGAAACCTTTGTTCACACAGATCACTCTGCAATTAGGTATTTAATGAATAAATAAATTACTAATAGTAGAGTCACAAGATGGTTATTGCTTTTACAAGAATTTAACATCACCATTCTAGATAGGCCTAGAAAACAAAATACAGTGGTTGATTTCCTATCTAGACTCCAAAACATTAAAGACAATACTCCGGTTGAAGATAAATTCCCGGATGAATATCTCTTTGCAATTACTACTCAAACTCCTTGGTTTGCTGATATTGCCAATTATCTAGTTTCGGGAAAATTTCCTTCAATTATGAATGCAAGAGACAAAAGAAAAATCATTTTTGACAGTGAAAAATATTCATGGATTGCTAATGAGTTGTACAAAACAGGTCCAGACTTTATTATCAGAAGATGTGTTTGAGAAGAAGAGATGTCTGAGATTCTCAAGGCATGTCACGATGAACCTTGTGGTGGACACTTTGCTGACAAGAGGACAACTTATAAGATCCTTCACTTAGGATATTGTTGGCCATCCCTCTTCAAAGATGCTAAAGAGTATGTCAAAAGGTGTGAAAGTTGCCAAAGGGTAGGGAAACCTTCCCCTTCAGGTGAGATGTCATTACAACCTCAGGTACATATTGAACCTTTCGAGAAATGGGCTTTGGATTTTGTAGGACCTATTAATCCTCCATCAAATCAAAATAAATATATATTAGTTTGCACTGATTATGTTACCAAATGGGTAGAGGCCAAGCCATTACTTTCTGCTACTGAAGCATCTATAGTTAGTTTTCTTTTTAAGGATATTTTTACTAGTTTTGGTGTCCCAAGAGAAATTGCTATAGATCAAGGAGCTCAATTCACATCAAAAATGGTGGAGAAAATGGTAGAGAAGTACAAAATCAGACACAGGAAATCCACGCCCTACCATCCACAAGCAAATGGCCAAGTAGAATCTACCAATAAGGTGATTGAAGGAATCCTAACAAAGACTGTTCATTTACATAGAAGAGATTGGGCAGAAAATCTTCCTGCAGCCTTATGGGCCTACAGAACTACATGGAGAAACACAAAAAGACACACCCCTTATGAACTTGTTTATGGAAAACAAGTTCTATTTCCCATAGAATTTCAGATCCAAACTTTCAAAATGGCAGTCCAGTTAGGACTTGATTTGATAGAAGCACAGAAGCATAGACTGGAGAAGATTAATGAATTGGATGAGATCGGACAAGATGTAGTCCAGAGGACAAGCATAGTACAACAACAAAGGACTAGATGGAATGACAAGTATATCAAAGAAAATAAATTCAAAGAAGGTGACTGGGCACTCTTGTTTGATTCAAAATTCAAGGATTTTCAAGGTAAATTTCAAACTCATTGGCTTGGGCCATGTGAGATTGTGAAAATCTTTGAAAATGGAGCAATAAAAATCAGGACAATAGATGAAGGAAAGGTAGCATTTCTTGTAAATGAACACAGACTAAAATTGTACCATAAGCCACTTTCAAGAGAAAAATTTGTCAATAAATTTCAAGATAACATTGATATGAAGTTAGTGAAGAAGAACTCTTCTTCTTCACTAACTTAATTGTATTTTTCTTCAATAATTTTGGAAAAATAATAATAATAATAATAAAAGTATAAGTATGAAAATGAATCATTGATTGGCATATTTATACAGAAAGTGTAAGGTGAAAATCAGAATTCTTCTGACACTTTATACTTTCAAATTGTTCTTGTTCTGCAACTAAATGTCATAAAATCACAAATTGCAGATTCATTTACACTTCATACTTCATTCCTATTCCACTCCATTTCACACTCATGATCCATCTCATTCCATTCCATATTCATGATTCATTCCATTCCATATCCATATTTCATAATTTTTAACAGGTACATTTTGCAGCTAGCTGTTCTGTAGCCAATCCTGTTCTGCAATACACAAAGGATGACAGTCAAAGGAGTTCTAGAGCTTAGAAGATCAACATTTTACAAAATGGAGGACAACTACAACAAGCAGCAAAATCAAAAGAGCTAAGGTAAACTGTGCGAAATTATTTTGATAGAAAAAACATGAAAGATATAATATAGTTAAATCATATGTTTCCTAAAGTTAATCTATCATTCGAATTGATCCTTGCCTATCATTAAAACTCCTCGACCAAATCCCTTACCTTCCACTCCATAACGACTTATCATTAATTGAATGATTAAACGGTGAAAAACTTAGATGTAACCTATTAGATCATGTCCTTCTGGATCGTATCATTTATTGATGATTTTTGAAAATCATCATAAGATTTCTTCGTGATATTTCATTTCATATCAAACTCTTAACCCGATCATTTTCATCATTCACCATTACCTTGTTCATTCATCTGTATCCACTCACTACCATTACATTCCGTAGCCAGTTTCATCTGCAAAGAAGTCATTTTAAGGGCAAAACAACCTTCCACAACTACTCTTTCTTCAGGCACAGGATCAGAGACAGAGAAGTAGACCTAAGCCAAAGAAAATAAGTAATTAGTACCAAGGAGAAATGGGGCTAATTGTGAGAACAGAGCCAATTGGGATCAAATATTTAGAAGGATACCCTTAGGTTAAGGGGCTATTACAGCAGGTTGGGTGGCTAAACTTTGTGGAGAAGTTCAATGGATTCCACAAAGAAGTTACGAAATATTTTGCTAGGTCATTTGATGGATTAGAGGTAGAAATTGCGGATATTAAGTTCACCATCACAGAGTTATTCATAGCTGAAGCCACAGAATTGCCAAGACAGGGAGAACGTTGGTTTAAAAACAAGGAGTACCATAATGAAACTTGGAAACAAATTCTAAAGAACCCAGGTATGGACATTTTAGTGTTTAGAAAGGGTATTCCTAGTACAGATCTGAAAAATAAATGGAGGAATATGTTGTTAATTTGACAAAAATTCATAATATGTGAGGGTAGGTTCGGCACCTTGTATGTCTATCATATCAGACTGATGACGAATTTCTTAGATGATGAAATAAATTTACCTTTCTTCCTGCTTAATAGTTTGAAAAGGATGGCCTCTAATGTTCAGAAAAGACTCCAATTCTTAGAAACTACTATGCACCATCATAGCCTAATCAAAATACTAATTGAGTTCCATTTTAATAAAGTAGGAGATAGTTGGGATGCATTTCTTCTAAGAAACGATTTTGAAGAACCAGAGGAAACACTATCTGGAAAAGAAACTGTAAGAAGAAGTAAGAGGGGAAAAATTGATAAATCTGTTGAAATCAAACCTAATACATCAACACAGGAAGATAGTGAAGAAGTACTCGCTGAAAAATTGACAAAGATCAAGAGACAAATCAGGGTTAAAAGAAAATAGAATTAACAAGTGAATGTGCTGAGGAAAAAGATGAAAATCCACCCAAATTAAGGAGAAGCTCTAGACTAAAAGGCATGATGAAAAAGACAGGGATTAAGGAAACAAGAGTTATAAATATTGAAGAAGAAGAAACTCCAATCCAAACACTAGTTGGTAGATCTCTTTTACAGTAGTATGAAGAAGACTCTAATAGAAGAACCCTAGATATAGATCCAGCCCAACAACAGATTTATGACTATGTGGAATCACTAGAAAAAAAGGCCTCAGAAAATTGAGAAAGATGTCTCAGTCCACAAGAACAACCAATAGAAATTTTGAGAAGAGACAATTATGAATTAGAGATACTGAATAACCATATCAAGAATTAAAATGAAATCTTAAGAGAGCAGGTCAAATTGAAGAGTAGCATGAACAACACTATCTCTCAGCAAATGAAAACACTGTATAAAACAAACAGGAAGCTAAAGAGGAGGAACAAGAAACTGAACAGGACACTCATTGATCTTAGGTTCAAATTATTCATGAAGAAGCCTAGAATGGTATTGACTACTAAAAGAAGCATAAAAAGGAGGTTGGATGTTCTTGCAGAATTATCAGTGCAAATGGAATAAAGTTTTGATGAAATTTCATGAGGACATGCAAAAGTTTTGCAGTGGGGGTATGTTGAGCCATGAAATTGTCTTCTCTTTTGCCAAAATTCATTTCATTTCATCATCCCTTTATCATTTCATAAAACTAAAACTCAATAAGAATGACTAAGATTACTTAAAGGTTGTATATAATTATTAACTTATTGTACTTTTTTTTATTTTTGTTGTCTTAATGATTTTTGAAGAGTTTAGATACAGAATGCAGTCATTTTGTAGCCAGTCAAGCGTTCTGTAGTTGTTTTGGTGTTTAAGTATGTTACAAGTGTCATCTGAAGAAAAGGCACACATAGGTGGATTCCAAATCTTTCCTGCATCATTCTTTCCTTTCCACGAGGACTGGATTGATAGCTGGAGGTGCCTAAGCACGTGGTCAAAGCAAAGGTCAAGGAAGCTATCTTCTATAGGAATCAGGACTCCTGATTTGCTTTACAGCAAATCATGAGTCCCAAAAGAGTCCTAATTTTATTTTGAATTCAAATATACACATGTGCCTATTTATTTTCAAAGTTAGTTATGAATCTATATATAAATGAAGCTCTGTAATACTGAGAAAAACAAGTTGATACTTATTTTATCATTACGGTGATACTCTGTTTTCAAGACTTGTGATTAATAAAAAGGAGTTTTTACCTTGATGCTATTCTGAATACAACCTTGAGGAGTTAAAATTTTAATGCCGAATTGATAGCAGAGGGCCCCTGCTATTCGAGGAGGTTTTACATGTTTTCTAGATAAGTCATTTTCAATTCTGTACTGTCATATTTCCTTACTTAGACTGCTTTCTGAACTCATAGATTTTAGCATTTTGTTTCATGTCATTTTTTTAGATAAAATATCCTCATGATATTGCAGTTAGTCTCTTTCTCAAGCTCTTCCAATATATCTCTATTAAATGAATGGGATTCAATTGTGATAATATGAGTTATTAGCATTTCATTTTCTGTCACTTAGTTAAAAAGAAGATTCTCATTATACTACAGTTAGTCTCTTTCCAAAGCTTTTCCAATAAACCTCTAATCCATGAATGAGACTTAGTTGTAATATTGTGAGTTATTGATTGTTTTGCTTCATAAAAAGATCTTTATCACATTATGATTAAACTCCTTCAAAAATCTCTTCCAACAAACCTCTAATTCATGAATAAGATTTAGTTGTAATGTCATAAGTTGTTTCAGCACTTCATAGGAGATCCTTACTACATTATAGTAATATTTTTCTCAAGCTCTTCCAATAAAACTCTATCATATGAATGAGATTCCACTGTAATGTTCTAAGTTACTGTTTGTTTCAGTATTTCCTTTTATGTTTTAAGAGATCCTCATTGCATTAGAATTAATATTTTTCACAAGCTCTTCCAACAAATCTCTAACTAAATGAATCAGATTAAGTTGTAGTGTTTTGAGTTACTTTTCATTTCATGAACAATCATTTAGAAGCTGTGATATCCATGAATTAGGACTCTCTATTTTCATCATTTCCTAGTTAGGAACAAAACTTGCAAATAAACTATGTTTTAATTCATTTCTTAACATTTCCTTTTCTCTCTCTTGACATAGATTTAACTTCATCTTTTTAGCATAGAGTAGCACACTAAAAATCAAATATAAAAACCCCAAAACATCAATAAAACACTAAAAACAACGGAGTAAGAAAAAGGATACTTAGGCACATATAGTACATTATACTTCATCAGTTTACTAGCCCTGGTTGATAATTTATGCTATCAATTTAGGACACTAAATTTACTAAATAGTGAGGTCACCTAGGATGCCAACCAAATATCAAAAATATTTACAAAGAACCATATCTTCCATAAAAAAATAGGTCTAAATGCTGACAAATATCCTATGATGCAAACCAAAAATCAAGAGTGCCTAAGGCTAGGAACCAAAAACTCCTGAAAGGATAGAAAATCGAGCCACTAACTGTTAGAGAAAGCAACTTCCAAGCCTTGGAAATGAGAAACACCTACAATTTATGAAATGAATTATCATAATGGAATACGACCAATGTCCAAAAACGCTAGACTACGAGTGTCAAAAAAAGCTAGCCTAGATTTTCCCAGAGTAACTGATAAAGGCCTGGATGTACTAACCTATTATATTTTCCATCCAACAATTTTCAATATATACTGGAATTTTTAGAATACTAAATATCAATATATATTGGAATTTTTAGAAATGTATTGAAAATTTAAATATATTAGTGAAAAACTGAGAAAGAAGAAGATTGCAAACTAATTCAAGAACTGGATGCTTTTTTATTTCAATCATCATTTTTTTATTTGAAAGGCACAATATCTTGTTATTCATTACTGAATCAAATATATTTACAAAAGAACAGTTCTTCCATAAAAAAAACAGATCTAAATGTTGTGAGGTCACCTAGGATGCCAACCAAAGATCAAAAATATTTACAAAGAACCATATCTTTTATAAAAAATAGGTCTAAATGCTGAAAAATATCCTATGATGCAAACCAAAGTCAAGAGTGCCTAAGGCTAGGAACCAAAAACTCCTGAAAGGATAAAAAATCGAGCCACTAACTGTTAGAGAAAGCAGCTTCCAAGCCTTGGAAATGAGAAACACTTACAATCTATGAAATGAAGTATCATAATGGAATATGACCAATGTCCAAAAACGCTAGACTACGAGTGTAAAAAAAAAATCTAGCCTAGATTTTCACAGAGTAACTGATAAAGGCCTGAATGTAGTTTATTTCTTGAATGAAGTTTATGTTCATAGTGAGAGAGCATGAGTTATCAGAAGTAGAAATTATATTTTTATTAATTTTTATTAAATTCACTCGGTCCCATAAACATAGGTGGAGGAAGGACCAATAGCTTGGCCAGTTGACCAATCTTTCTATGTGTTTCCTTCTTTGGTACTAGCCATCTTAGAACTAGTCCTATGGGTACTAGTCGTGGTAATAGCCTTGGTTGTTATATTGCGCTTGATTTCTCCACTGTAGATGGTTATAGTATAAACCTTGGTGGTTATATTCCGCTGCTTTCTCTGATGTATATGGTTCTAGTATATACGCTACTACAGACTATGGGACTAGCATCTGAAACTTTAGTTTGTTTCTCAGCCAATGTTTATAGAAAAAATTGTGGTGATTGTTGTTCAAATTGTAAGTTAGCAGGACCTAAAGTGGAATGACCAAAGTTTCCCTATTTCACCTTTGTAAACCGATTTTTCCTGACAGGCTCAGGCTATAGGCTTAGGATGGGTACAGGAGGTGGGGTTTAGTTGGCCTTCTAGGTGGAGATGAAATTTCACCAACCTTAGTAAATCATTGGTACCATCTGCAAGCTAATGAAATGGTAGAATCCTTTCAAAATATTATGGATAATGGTATTACGAAGATTTTGATTGGCAAATTAAGACACTTAAATGCTTCGTTGCACCACTTCCATCATAATGATGACCAACATATCCTTGGCAATACTTGGAAATAGTCTCGTTCATATTGTAACACCCCCTTCCCACATCTACCCAAGTGATCAACCAACTTGGGTAAACATGCGATGAGAGGCTACTATAATGAGATTCAACCTCCTATGTGACCTTAAGGAAGTGGAACTGACATAAAACACAACATACAGACCTTGTACAACAACAACAACACCCCCAGGAGGTAATCCAATATTTTAGGCCTCTTACCCTTCAGTCACACTGACCTTTTGGCCTCTTTGAGCCATAGCCGTAGGAATAACATTGCACGCAAGTGACTAGGAGGCTATAGTCGTAGGCATAACATTGCATACTAGCAGCTAGCACCCCAAATACTCTATTCTATGTCTGTGGCTCTGGGATTTGAGCCACATTTTCAAGCCCAGAGCCCAAGTCACTACCCAGAACTTCATGAAAACTTAAATGATGATAAATAACAATATGAAAATGATACAGAAGAAATAAAATCAACAAGAACTCATCTAGACCCCTCCTATCCATGACAGGAATTTTTTCAAACCTATCACAAACATTGAATATATAGGTGTAAACAACATATTTAAGCATAGGGGTCTCATACTTATATGAGAATCGCTAAGAAGAATTGATCCCTTATATCATTAGTTGCAATACAATATATTTTACCATATATACATTGTGCATTCATTTACAAGTAAAATAGGGATATAGCCATACATCATCACTGATCAAATACATGCTTATAACTAGAACAATAACCACAAAAATACAATGGATATAGCAACAATAGAATACACATATAAACTAGTACATTTTCATACCAAATACCAAAGGAAAGAGATCTTCATTACTGAATGTAAAACCCAACCAGAGATGAGACTTCCACAATCCACACGACCATAAGTTGGCTGAGCCAAATCTCTCTTCAGCCAATCACCCCCGTGCCATATTCCGAGCATGAATGTGAGACCTCAAATTGAAAGAACCAATCAGGGCATCCTGAGGCTAAACCACCTCACCCTAATCAAATAGAAATAAGGGTCTACCATGATCTACACCTGATCACTAGGCCAACAGAAGCATGGATATAACTGGATTCTCTGTGCCTAAATCGTGAGGAATTATCCTATCTCCTAGTCTCTCAGGCTTTACCTCAACCCACAGTCTGAATCAGGGGTCACTAGGCCCTAAACCAAGACATACTCTCCAATATTTACTGTATATCCCAAACCTAAGATTCCTAGGCCTAAAATGGAGAGCAAACAACCTCTCAGGCTTTACCGCAATCCAAACCCAATTCACTAGGCCCTAAATTGAGGCAACACATGAACCAGTTCCATAATCATTCATATTACCACCTCACTCATCTTCGAATCCATCTGAAAATGAATCTAAACCAAACATGAGAACTCCATAACACCATGGCTATTCGAAAATGGCAAGGTTATACTGAATACATTGTCACACCTGGAAGAAATCCATGCCAAAATAGAAAAGAGCCACATGCAATACCATGCATGCCAAATCTATCAAGGAAAATACACATGCAAGTCGATACTTGCCAAGAATACTGTTGTAGTTTCTTGACTCCTTCTCCTCCTTGCTTGCTTCCTCTTTCTTCCAACTTTCTTTCCTTTCTTGGTCCAATGCCAAAATTCTCGAAGAAACTCTAAGTGTCCAAGTGAGAGAGAGAGAGAGAGAGAGAGAGAGAGAGAGAGAGAGAGAGAGAATAATGGGAGAGGCATAAGTGTGAGCAAAATCTTACCCACTGAACCTCAGAATCCTTTTTATATAAGAGGCATTTATTCTCTTAGTTTTCCATTATTTTCCTTCATTTTCCTCCTCACATGCAACCTGTGACCTTTCACCTTGCTTTTCTCCTATTTTTCATTATTTTGATAAATAATATGTGCCAAATATGCCATTTTCCCTTTCCAAAGCCTTTTCCATTTCCTTTGACAATTTCATTTAGCCATAATAAACTGAATGAACACTCTTTAGGATGTTTCTCCCATCATTCAACTTGGAATATGTGTCCCATCAACCGTGGTTATTGTTTTAACTTTTATTACTTGGAATTTTCACCAGGGATGTTACAGAACCCTCCCCCTTGGGGGAACACCATCCTCTATGTTCTATGACACCTACAAACCAACAAACTGCTAAAAGCAAAACATATTTCCTTTGGAGATTTATAACACAACTCGTTGCAGTATTTACAATGACCACTGTTGAAACATGATAAGCATGTCGTTTACTGGAGCTTTATTACATATCTCATTACGATATTTACAATAACAACCACATATGCTAATACACATTCGCTTCAACTAATGAATAACCATACTGTCTATGGAGCATTATAAATATGGCTCGAAACAATATTTGCAATAATATACACATATACACATTTTCTCAACTATAAAATAAAAGGATACAATGCACGTATCAATCCACAAGGGAATTAGAGGCTCACACCTCCACCGTCAAGGTAATACCAGGATTCACCTCCTTTCTAGGAAGTCCAGAATCCACTATCAAATTCAAAGTTGTATCCAATTTCCAACACTACAATCCTGTGCTAGTGTACCCTCAGTGAATAGATATTGCCTTATTGTTTCAGCGCACACTCCCAATTTGCATCTGATTCCATCTGGAAATGCTAATGACAAGAAAAAATTCATCCCCGACCTTCCCTTCTCTGCTACACAGTCCCTCTGGAAATCCAGTCACCCCCTTTTTGTGCAGCCACACACCTTCCAAGATCCACTGGCACCCCCATCTCGGGAAGTCCATCCCTTAGCAAGGCTTCCTCGATTTGGAAGATACAAATACCAAGGCATATCCCTACCTCAAAACCATCATACCAGTTATAACATGCTCATGGAAATCAATGGACACTATTGGGTACTAGTGTCACACAATTCCTCTGCTCCTGAAGTGATTTACCAACATACTATTGCATGTTTAAAATCCTTTTGTTGATGCTACTAATTCTTGCAGTCAATTCCAATCACCCAACTGGTCGTTTCCATGCTTCCTGTACCAAGAAAATAACTGCCATTAGATTCAAAGTAAATTGAAATAACTTCACATCATACCTCGTTGGTAGCTCGTCAATAAGGTACACATGCAATTCTATTCACTTCTCGTCACAAGTCAAACCAGCTGTTTGATTAAATCATCATGTATAAACACATCACATATGGTTAGCTCAAAACACAACCATCATAAATTAAAATAATGAATCACATTAAATCACCATAAACCATAATAATAAATCACATGTAATCATCATAAACTCGAATCATAGATCTCATGCATAATAAAACTAAAATAAACTACCGATACTTATCCTTCATCGGTCCTTACTTTTTCCTTTTTTTCTTTCTGTACACACACCAGATTGATTCCCACACCCGATAAACACCTAGTTCCAATACTTCTCTTCAACCATGTCAACATACACACAATCTACATCACAACACATACATCCACACACGGTGTATAACACCACACAATACACACACCCACACCGACATAAGACACATACACCTACACTAAGTGTATGATATCACACAATACATATGCCTACACTAGAATACAACACATACACCTACACATAGTGTATAATACAACCAAATACACACACCCACAAAGGCATAAAACACAACACAATACATATACATATACTGAGTACAACACAACGAATACACATGTTATGATACCACAACTACACCATGCACATACATAGTCGTGCATGCCTACAACACAACATGTACGACATGCACACAATACCACATGTATACCAGTACCATATGCAAAACATGTACACAGTACCACTTGTATACCACACTACCTGCACAATGTGTGCACAACATCACATGTACATGGCACCACCTGCACAACCTGTACACAATGCCAGATGTACACCTACACCACCAGTACAATGTGTACACAATACCACATGTACACAACACCACATGCACTACATGTACAGAACAACACATGCACACATCACCACATGCATGACATGTACATGGTACCACCTGCACCATCATATGTACAACATGTACACAAAACCGCATGCACACATCACCATATGTACAACCATGCACACAAGACCATATGTACATAGCACCATATGTACAACATGCACACAACACCATATGTACATAGCACTGCATATATAGCATGTACATAGAACCATACATACACAACACCGCATATCCAACATGTGCACAACACTATATGCACACAACACCATATATTCAACATGCACACAGTACAATATGTACATAGCATCGCATATCCAACATGTACATAGCACCATCTATACCTAGCACTGCATATGCAATATTCAGATAACATATATATACAACAGGCATACAACATCATATGTACACAATACTACATATGTTACATGTACTCATCACCATAGGTATAGTCATTGAATATAAAACATGCACAACATATACACAACAGTAGTATTGCACATCCATAGACCACACATTGACCCCATAAGAAACCTTGCTTCTAGTGTCTTTCCACTCTCCATGCTTAACCTAGCATGTCGTAGATCACACTACTTTCACTTCGTTGATGTACCCCTCAGCATTACATGTCCATAACATAAGCATAGGCATAGTACAAGCATATAATATCAATTCATGTCCACATGATACTGACCTTGTAGATATGTCAGAGTTACTCTTCCCACTTGATTCCTCATAAGACCATGAACCTCTTCATGCCATTCACCTGCATAAGCAATCATTCCTCCACAAGAATGATCCTTGAAAACCCTATCATACAATGACATAGATACATACATACATACACATATATAATCATTAGCATAGAAAAATCATAATAATGTCATAAAATGACATACATACACACATATATAAATGTAAACATTTAGGATCAAATAACCATGATCCATGATGACCCTGTCAAACACAACATACATACATACATACATACATGTATACATATGTAAACATCATCATAATCATGATCACAACACAATTTATAGATATCATAAGGTCTAGGTTAATAGAGCTTCCTTTATTCATGCACAAAATGCATAACATTGAAAATAATAGTTCCCAACATAGCCAAGGTATATGACACCTCAATCCATTTACTTTACCTTTTATGTTTCCTTTCTCATGTATGTACTGCCAAAATCCTTTTACCACAATGGACCCGACCAATCCATCTGAATTTCATATTATTTCCTTCCACTGAGCTTCATCCGGGTCTTACATTACCTTTTGGGTACCACGCAGCTCTCCCCAAGCTACATTAGCTTTCCTCTTTCCCAAACTAATTCCCAAGACACTCAAAACATAAAAGGAAAGAACAAGAAAAAACAAGAGGAAGACCATGAAAACCAAGGCAATATGACACCACAACAAAGTGGCATGATCATGCACTAGACACAATCAAGACTGCAGAACAAGTGCAAAAAATCACAAAATACCAAACACACAAAACAAGAAATAACCACCATGACTCAACCCTATGGTTCCCAGTGCTTCCCAGGGAAACTCAACTTGATCCATATCCAAGAATTCATGGCAGTCTCTTGCCATGTAATCCCCCGCATCATATTGCCATAGCCACATAATTGTTAGCACATAAATAAATGTAACAATATACCATTTATCTTACCTTGTTGTGCTAAGCATGCTGACCTATAATTGAACATGCATGTCAGACATATGTACCAAAGATCAAGACAACATATCTATCAATTTGAAATCAACTTTTACCAAGACTAACAACCATGTCATAATCCACAATAAACTCACATTCATCAGTCATAATACATAATGTTATGACCATCACCTACTTACACTCAAGTACATATCATATACCTCAGCACATATGTGTTAGTAAAACCATCTTAAATCAAGATCATTGCTCCAAGAAATATTACAGATGCACACTCATATTATATAATTAATCAAAAATTCAAACAACATGCAAACATATCATGTTAAATAAATCAACTAGATGACGTAATAGACACTAAATCACTCAAACAACAAATATACAACATAATTAAACATTCAAGAACCAAGTATGCAAAATGCACAAACTCATACCTTAATGTACCTTAGGGGGGTATATATTGTCTGCAAAATAAATCTAGATTAGAATGATATGAATTCACAACATATCAACTAAAACACAAATAAAATCCTGATATTCATAATAGTAACTAGCTAACATGTTCACATCATAAGCTCATAATCAATTGGTACTCATGCATAACAATCACATATGCACACTAAGTCTAGATTAGTAGAACAAAATATCGTAACTAAGTCGGCTCATACCTGAATGTCATAACTCTAACCATCTGCATAGGTCAATCCAATTTAGCATGATACATATATGATATCAATATCTTAATGTTGTAACCCTAATCAACAACTTCACTAACATATAAAAAAACATGTCAAGATATAACATAATCATCAAGTTTAACTAACATAAAACAACAACAAGTTACTACCATGCATGACTATCCGACGAACGTACATATGACCACACTATTTAACTAACATCTATCATGTATGTAACTATAAAATCAATAGAATGAAAGGCATACAGATAACCATAATGCATATGACTACAATGATCAACTAACATTTATCATCATATGTAATCATAATGATAATGGAATGAAAAACATATAATTAACCCTAATGCTTACAACAACCATGAATCACATACTTGCATGCCCAACATGCATAATTGTATGATTATCTTCTCTTACCCAATAGTCCATTGTTTCCACTTCACTTTAATGATCTGCATCTCCTACTTTATCTCAGACAACACATTATCATCATAACATATCAATATCATCATTATGACCTAATTGTATGCAATGACCTCATGGAAAAAAAGCTCAGTCAAACCAATGCAAACCTGACCATATGCACCCACTCGACATGCATTACGAATCATAAACGACCAATGCATGTTCAACATATGACATCACACAAGAAATCATACACGGATAACACTGAAGCATGACTAATATGTAACCCTAGAATAAGCAAGCAATGCATGTACAATATGTATCAATATATAAGAAAGTGTGCACAAACAATATACAAGCATGAGAAACACATAAGCAGTCATACACTCATGACAACATGTTGACAAAAACACCATCAACACTTCCAAGGTGACACCACTGCCACCATTCCCAACAAAACACAGATGCAACAAGCACATATAGACAACAATCATACTAAACACATATGCAACCAACATAAATTCATGATCAACACAATAACCATCCATCCGAGGTTTGAGCCATGCTCTAATACCACTTTGTGGTATCAGATATCAACCAAAGATAACAGGAACTAGAAATCACCTAAAGATAACACAAACTAGACACCGCCCAAGGATATCAAAACCATGCTTTGAAAATTGATATCACTCTATGGTATCATATATGACACAAAGAGAAAAAAAACCAAACAACACCAAAGGAGAGCACAACCACACTCTGATACCACTCGGTAACACCACCTTCCCACATCTACCCAAGTAACCGCCCAACCGGGGTAAACATGTGACGAGATGCTACTATAATGAGATTAAACCTCCTATGTGACCTTAAGGAAGTGGAACTAATGGAAAAGACAACACATCAACCTTGTACAAAAACAACAAAACCCCCAGGAGGTAACCCAACCTTTTAGGCCTCTTACCCTTGGGTGACATTGACCTTTTGGCCTCTTTGAGCCATAGTGACAAGCATAAAACTGCATGCCAACAACCAAGAGGCAATATTCGCAGGCATACCACTACATGCTAGTGATTAGGGCCCTAAATACTCAGTTTTGTGCTTATGGCTCTAGGATTTGAGCCACCTTTTCAGGCCCAAAGCCCAGGTCACTGCCCAAAACTTCATGAAAACTTAAGGGATGATAATTGAAAATTGGAAAATGATAAAAAAGCAATCACATCAATAATAACTTGTCTGGACCCCTCCTATCCATGACAATCATTTTTTTAAACATATCACAAACTTTGAATCTACAGGTGTAAACAACAAATTTAGGCATAGGAGTCTCATACCTATCTGAGTAGTGCTAAGAATAATTTCTCCCTTACATCATTAGATGAAATACAATATATTTAACCATAGATACATTGTGCATTCATTTACAAGTAAAACATGGATAGAGCCATACATCAGCATTGCTCAAATACATGCTTATAACCAACACAATGACCACATAAATATAATTTATACAACAACAATACAATCCACATAGAAACCAATACATTTGCACACCAAATACTAAAGGAATGAGCTCTTCATTACTGAATGTAAAAACCAACCAGAGATGGACTTCCATGTTCCACTCGACCATAGACTGGTAGGGCCAAATCTCTCTTCAGCCAATCACCCTCGTGCCATATTCCAAGCATGAATGTGGGACTCAAACTGAAATAAGTAACTAGGGCATCCTGAGGCTAAACCACCTCACCCTCATCAAATAGAATTCAAGCTTTACCGTGATCAACACCTGATCACTAGGCCAACACAAGCATGGATATCACAGTATTCTCTCTTCCTAGACCATGAGGAGTTTGCCTATATCCTAGTCTCTTGGGCTTTATCGAAACCCACAGTAAAAATTAGGGGTCAGTAGGCCCTAAACCGAGACATAATCTCCAAGCTTTACCATATATCCCAAACACAGGATTCCTAGGCCTCAATTGGAGAGTGAACCACCTCTTAGTCTTTACCATAATCCAAACCTGGATTACTAGGCCCTCAACTGAGGCAACACATGAACCAGTTCCATAATCATTCGAAGATCCACCTCACTTAACTTCGAATCCATCCGAAAATCAAGCTAAACCAAACATGAGAACTCCACAGTACCATGGCTATCCGGAAATGGAAAGTCTAGGTTGAATACATTGTCACACCTAGAAAAAACCCATGCCAAGAAAAAAAAGAACCACATGCAATACCATGCATGCAAAATCTAGCAAGGAAAATACACATGAAAATCGATACCTTCCTGTTGTAGTTGCTTGATTCCTCCTCATTTTTCCTTGCTTCCTCATTCTTCCTTCTTTTTTTCCTTTCTTGGTCCAATTCCAAAATGCTCCAAGAAACTCTAAGCATCCAAGCAAGAGAGAGAGAGAGAGAGAGAGAGAGAGATAGAGAGCGAGAGAGAGAACCATAAGTGTTAGTAAAATCTTACCCACTGATCCTCAAAAGCCTTTTTATAGAAGAGGCCTCTATTTTCTTCATTTTCCATTATTTTTTGTCATTTTCCTCCTAACATGCAACCTGTGACCTTTCATATTCCTTTTCTCCTATTTTCCATTATTTTCATAAATACAATGTGCCAAATATATCATTTTTCCTTTCAAAATCCTTTGTCATTTCCTTTGCCAATTTCCTTTAGCCATAATAAACCGAATGAACACCTGCTAGGATGTTTTAACCATCATTCAACATGGAATTTTAGTACTACTTGAACATGTTAATAATAATCTTGACTAAAAAACTTACTACTCTCATTACGTTTAGCTAATTCAATAAGATATCTCAATTTTGATTTACTAAGTCCATTTTGTTATTTATGCAGTGAACAAATTCTGAATCCAATGCTAAGACTCTCTAGAAAGACTATCTGGAATACTGATGGTTAAATGAGTCTAAGGAGCACTGGTTTGGTGCATTTTTGCATTATTTTCAAGTTTCTATAAGTATTTTGTTGAAATCATGTATAGGAGGAGTCGTAAATGTATTCAACATGAAGGTTCACTTTCTTTATGGTAATATTCACTATCATGTTCCCCGTTTTTTTCATTATTCCCTTACTTTGAATATAACCCTGCTTTATTATAGTCAAGAATCAAAATAGTTTCCATTTGTAGATGTTGTTACTAGGTTCATGGTAAAAATATTATCCTGAACAATGTTGCAACAATTTATGCATAGGCCTCCCAGAACTCTAGATGCTTCAGAGCATTTCTTTGCGAATGAACTTTAGTATAGCTTATTTTTTACCAGACTCATATCTCAAACATAGCCTAGGTAAGATGTACCATTATTTTAACAATTTTTTAAATAGAACTTAATCTTCTTCTTCTTTTGTAATTGAGATTTCTTTCATGGATAAATTCTAATCCATAAGTACAAATTATGTCTTTGAAGAAACCAACAAAATAGAGCAACTCGTGATGCACAAAATAATGTCAAGTTCTTCTTCTATAAATAAAATTTCTTCCAAGGTTAAATTCAAAGTCATAAGTATAAACTACGTCTTTGAAGAAACCAACAAAATAGAGTAGCTCAAGAGGCAGAGAGTAATGTTGAGTGAACGTTGTATCTCCATGGTAAATAGTTTGGTCCAATTATTTATTCAAGTGTATTGATTTTCAAAATGCGTGACGAAATAATCTAAACATTAATATTGTAAGAAGACTTATTTATAATTAAAAAATATGGAAGACGCAATTTAGGAATGAACCACACAACTCACAGATGAAACGAGCTGCACCTGGAGGCTGCCAAGCAGCACCACTAAACATTCATTAATTAATCAAACAAAATTACACATATTTATGTAATTACATTTTTGTTAGGGAGACCAAACAAACTCCTTAAAAATAGGATCTAACACCTAAATAAAAGCACAATATAAACCACTCACAACCACTTTCTCCATTATTTCCAAGTCTCCCCCTTAATAGAGAAAGGATTAGTTTCCACACCTATTATCTCCATAAACAATACAAATTTCATCTTTCCAAGAGGCTTTGTGAAAATATTAGCAACATTTTCACAAGTATTACAATATTCAAGATAAATTTCTTTAGACTGTATTTTCTCTCCAATAAAATGAAATTGTGCATCAACATGCTTTGTTTGCATGATAAACTGGATTATTTTCAAACTTTATTTAGCTCTGGTTGTCACATTTTATCATTGTAGCCTTCTTTTGTTCTTCTCCAACATATTGAAGAACTCTCCTCAACCAAAAAACTTCACAAGTTACTACACACAAAGCTTTATACTTTGCCTAAGTGGATGGAAAAGATATAATTGGTTGCTTCTTGCTACTCCATGAAACAATCATGAATATGAGGAATTATGTTATCTTTCACATAAATCCTTAACAATACTTTTTCTTTTCTTCTCTCGCTTCTCACAATCTTAAATCGATGCAGTTGTCGCACTTCTTGTAGTGCTTGGTTCACTACAAGGAAAAGACCCTCTAGTGGATGTTTTTGAGGAAGCCCTTATAAAAAATAGCCGAGATATCCATTTGTAGCAGAGGTCACTAGAGGAGGTTGGCAGGTGGAGGTTTTTGAGGATTTTTTTTGGGTTGCGTTTCTCATCATAATATGCACCGGTGTGCTTAATATGTATGTAACGCACCGATGCATATTAGAGACACACTAATGCATAGTAGAGCCTAAATAAGTGTTGCAAAGTTATTTTTTAGTACTATGAAGAAATCAGTGCAATTCACACATATAACGCACTGGTGCATTTTATATAAAGTGCATCGGTGCATTTTATATAAAGCGCACCGGTGCGTAGGTGCATCTCAGTAATCCAGCACATTGTAAATAAGTGTGGTGTTCCATTGGTAAAATTGCTCGGTGCATCTCATAATCAAGGGCATCGACAAAGGGTTAATTTTAAAAAAAATGACCAGCCATTCATTTTTACTTACTACAGTGCTTTAGAGCTCTCAAGCACCGCTGTGAGTTTTTCTTCTTTGAGGCACCTTCCCATCAGTGCTCTCATTACCCTCATTGCTTCCATCCATTTCTCATTGTGTGGAGTTTGAATTTTCCAAAATGGTAGGAAATTTTGGTTTTTAGTATTCCTCAGCAAATATGCCTCATGGACGCACCAAATGTGTAGGTAATCTACTTGTTTCTTACCAACTTAACCTTTTAGCGGATTAATTTTTCAAATTGAGTTAAAAATTACCATTTAATATATATATATATATATTTTTTGTGTTGTGCATTCGAGCCATTTGGCTCACACTGTTCACGGTGTTGCTTGTAAATCTACAGGCTGCACCACGAACAGTGTTAACAGAAGCCACACTGGGTTTTGGTGCGGTACTGAGAAAATGCACATCGCTTTAACAATAAGATTAATTTCTCAAAATGAGTTAAAATTACCGTTTAAAAAAAAACAATTCTTTATGGTGCGTTCAAGTTGTTCGGCTCGCACCGTTCATGGTGCTCCCTATAAATTTATAGGCTGCAATGTAGACGGTGTTAACAGAAACCACACCGGGTTTCAGTGTGGTACCGAGAAAATGTGGATGACTTTAACACTAAAATAGTGCGGTGAGTGTCAGTTGTCAGCCACACGGACCATTTAAAATTTTTAAAAATAACACTCTATGTATAGTTGTACGGCAGTGCGGTCATTTACCAGAACGCATCAGGAATTATGTACGGCTGTTGGGCGGTGCGTTGTGCTATAACAATCGCTCTGGGGTAGATATTTTGGTCAACGCACCGCCCAAAAAATATTGTCTATTTTCATATTTCATGAAGTTTTATCATGGGCACCGTGGGTGGTGCGTAATAAACATGGTACGCACCGGTTGCTGCATGACTGTTTTTTTTTTGGTGCACCGAATGTTTTTTTTTTTCAACAAAAGTTATGTTTATATATATATATATATATACATTTTCCATTTAATTAAAAAAAATAGGTTTTATGTATGAGGGAGGTTGTTGTATTTAATATGTGAATCATTCAACGATGTCAACGGAGAGAGGAATGGAAACAATAAGAGCATATGGAGGATCATTATAACATGATTCAGCAGTGTGAGACATGGGAGAGGGAGATACTTTCGTACCCGCACCCTATTACGGCACCCACCCAGTTGCTCTTAAGGGAGATAGGCCTCCTTAAGTTCTACGAGGAGGCTACATCCCTAAAGGGGAACAATAGTTTATTAGGATAGTTGATCTACAGGTGGGATGCTAATACAGGTGGATATTGGTGGCCACCCACCTATTCCATTTGGATCCCCACCATCGGTTCTTTCATTTTTTCACTTTCAGCACAACTTACTATTTTTAGTAGGTTTTCAAGTCCTGAACTTCCGGAGCCATTTTGAGGCCCTAATGATCAAGGTGGATATTGATGGCCAACCACCTATTCCATTTGAACTCCCACCATCAGTTCTTTTAGTTTTTAAGTTTCAACACAAGTTATTTTTAGTAGTTTTTTGGGTCCTGAACTTCCAGAACCGTTTTGAGGCCTTAAATGACATTTTTTGGGAAAATCGGGAGCAACATGGGTCTATAGATTGATGTTTCTCACTTAAGAGTTGTATTCCTCGGATAGATCTTTCTAATGAGGTATTGAGTGCGTCAAATAAATATTGTATGCCAAATTTACGTCCCCGGTATGATTGATGTACCAATTTACCCAAATAGGGCCCACAGTTTTGGCACTTCATCTCCTAGGGTTAGGTTTTTGGATGTTTATGATTTTTCATTGTTTCTCAAAAATAAATAGGCCTTTGAGCCTCATTGTAACACCGTTTAGAGGTTTGTAGCCACCACATCTCTTCTCAGAGATAAGATACCAGTGCCCTAGCTAGTTTATTTCCATTATGTCTATAAACAAGCTTCATTTCTTTGATATCAATGAAATGAAGTGTTATTTATGATGCATCTTTGTATTTATGGTTATATGTTTACTCTGTTGTGTTCTTGCATAAATTTGAATCAGTGGTATCAGAGTGGTTTTCTCTTTATTTATTTTTCTTTGCATGTCCCCAACAAGGTCAGGGTAGAAGGAGTTAAGGCTCGATCTGGTTGAACCCTTGCAATATCAGCCTCGCAAACCCTGATGACCCCCCATGGTGGAAGAAAAGAGATACGAGGGAGTAGGATATCCTCTCAAAATATTGCTTGAGGAGGCCCTCGAGAAACAGAGGAACGCAATGATGGAAAAATTTTCCCAGATCCTTCAACGGCTGCCCACCAGCGGCACATCTACATCCAACAACCATTCTTGAGGCACCTTTCCTTTCAAGGTACAAGTCAAATTTGACATTCTTGTATTTATAGGCTAGATAGATTCATATGTTGTAGATAGATGGTTAAATTTCATGGAAGGGTATTTCTCGGTCCATGATTTCTCCGACGGAGAAAAGATTATTTTTGCACTCCTCAAAGCCGCCCCCCATGTCAAAGACTGGTGGGAAACCTACTGCAAGCAAAAGGACGAGAGGGAACCCTCTCTGTTCTCGCCTGCACCCACTTGGAACTCATTCTGAGATGGCATCAAGGAACAATATTACCCTGTGGGGAGCTACGAGGAAAAATACATCCAATGGACCACGCTGCGGCAGCAAAGGGATCAAGATGTGCACGAAATGACGAATATGTTCCATACCCTACGCAAAAAAATGGGTATTAAAGATTATGAGAGACATTTGATGCTCAAGTACCGCAGCTGTATGCACAGATACATTCAGGAGGAAATGGAGTTCCTCGACATTACATCGCTTGGCACGACATATCGCTATGCCGCCAAGAACGCGCAGAAATTTAAGTAAAAGAAGTGATATTTTGGATCCGCGAATCTGAAGCCAGGGAAAGGCACCCCTGAACCATAGAACAAGGGGAAAGGCCAAAGCGGGGCAACTCATAACAACAATACAAATCCAAATAAGGTCACGGGAAAGTGATGTGAATTGCATAACAGCCCCATTCATAGCATAAACAAGTGTCGGGCCAAACAATCGTTGGTGGTCGTTTTAAAGGCACCTAAATCAAATGCATGTTCTGATCCTGAGTCAGAACCAGGGAAGGGAAATAAAAAAGGAAAGTAGATCAGTGATGTAGATCCCAGTGCCATTATTGCCACCACCAGGATCCAGAGGAGGGGGAGTGCCTCTTCCATTCACATATGTGTGTGAAGGGTTCTCCACTGTAATTCCTTGTCGATAGCGGAAGCCAAAAGATCCTCATTTCAGCAGAGATCGTGAAGTATCTCAGCCTACCGACCATAGCACACCCACAGCCGTATACCATTGGGTGGCTTCACGAAGGAAGATATCTTTGCGTGCGCATTAGGGGAATTTTGAGGTCTAAAATGGGCCTCCTAAGAAAAATGTACAACCAAAATAAACTTTAAAATAACCAATAGGATTCAAGATGATGATTTCAACCATGGGGGATGATTCACCATTATTTAAGTAAAAGGGTAAAAGTATTAAAAAATAATAAAATAATAAAAACTACTTTTTCAACTCATATTTTCAACTTATCTCCCAAAGTTTTTACTCAAATTTCGAGCGGGAGCGGGAGTACCCGTTAGATGCAAAATTTAATTCCTCATCCAAGGAGTACCGATGTTGTATACTTTTGATAGACCCTTCTACACGAAAAATGAAAAATACATGAAAAATGTGATTGCAATCACATTTTTCATGTATTTCTCATTTTTCATGTAGAAGGATCCATTGAAAGTATGTAACATGGGTACTCCTTTGATGAGGAATTAAATTTTTCATCCAACGATTACTTCCACTCAAAATTTGAGTAAAAAATTTGGGAGATAAGTTGAAAAAGTAGTTTTTCGCTTTTCCCCTCTTTGATGATGTAATCAAATCTGCTTTTATTATTTCCACTATTATTTTATAATTTCCTTAGGAGGCCCATTTTAGACCTCAAAATTCCCCTAATGCCAGCAGTGTCACCTTCCGTACAACATCAAGCCAATCATGGATGAGGTAATGTGTGATGTTGCTCCTCTTGATGTGTCTGATGTATTATTGGGCCAACCATACTTGTGGGGGTGACATTCTGTGTATGAGTCTAGGCCTCATGTTGTTATTATTACTTTGGGAAATAATTTGTATAGGATACCGGAGGTAGTATCGCCTCCTCAATCTCTTTGACTACTGCGAAAGAACACAGTAAGATTATTTCCCAAACCAGGAAATTTATTTGCATTACCATTGGCCCACAAGGAAAGAAGAATATCGTAGCCATAACCTCAAAACACGGCTCCCCTGCACAGTAGCAGCATATGGAAAAAGGCATGAAGGAATACGAGGACATTTTCTCCTCACCCACAGAGGTTCCTCTACACTATCAGGTCAAGCACTCCATTGATCTAACCCCAAGAGTATCGTTGCCTGATATTTCCATACATCATGCGACCACACAAACATAATCCACACATGTATTGTTTGAGGTTGATAAAGAAACCAAATTTACTGAACGCATCCAGCATGTATGCCCGCGGGTCCATGACATCTTCGACAAATCCAATACCCAGTTCAGTAGAATTTGCCTCATCTCATGGAGGATCTCAATGCAATGGGAACCATTTATTCCTAAGTGGGGAGGAATGATCTAGGTGGATATTGGTGGCCACCCACCTATTCCATTTGGACCCCCACCATCGCTTCTTTCAGTTTTTCACTTTCAGCACAACTTACTATTTTTAGCAGGTATTCAGGTCCTGAACTTCCGGAGCTGTTTTGAAGCCCTAATGATCTAGGTGGATATTAGTGACCACCCACCTATTCCATTTGAATCCCCACCAACAGTTCTTTTATTTTTTACGTTTCATCACAACTTACTATTTTTAGTAGTTTTTTGGGTCCTGAACTTTCGGAGCCGTTTTGAAGCCCTAAATGACGTTTTTTGGGGAAAATCAAGAGCAACATAGGTCTAAAGGTAAATTTTACTTACTCAAAAGTTGTAGTCCTCAGATAGATCTTTCTAACGAGGTATTGAGTGCATCAAACGAAGATCGTATGCCAAATCTGCGTCATTGGGAAGATTGATGTACCAATTTACCAAAACGGGGCCCACAGTTTTGGCGCTTCATTTGCTAGGGTTAGGTTTTCGGATGTTTAGGATTTTTAATTTTTTCTAAAAAATAAATATGCCTTCGGGCCTCATTGTAACATAGTTCAGAGACCTATAGCCACCATATCTCTTCTCAGAGATAATCTACCAGTGCCCTAGCTAGTTTATTTCCATTATGTATGTAAACAAGTTTCAGTTCTTTGATATTAATGAAATGAAGTGTTATTTCCGTTGCATCTTTGTATTTATGGTTATATGTGTATTTTGTTTCATTCCTGCATAAATCCAGATTAGATGCCCACCAACAGTATTTCTGGGTCGGTCTTGGCTAGTGGTACGAGCCCACTAAGGAGGACATTTATTTTATTACTAGCCTATCCAGGAGAGGGCAGGATTTTCCCTAGTTCCCAGATGTCCCTATCGGTTATGTAGCTTGGAGTCAGTTGGCATGCTCCAATAGATACATCAATGATGATATACTTTCTCCTGCAAATTTTCAGGTGTCTGGTGGTCAGTTACGCAGTGCTTAGTTTGGTCTAGAGGAGGTTAGGTGCCTCTCACTACTACTGACAACCATTGCACACTATACTAGTGACGGGAAGTGCATTAGTTTCCCTCTTTTATTTTATGTTGATTCTTTATTCTAGGAGCCACGACTCGTGGATGGTCTACCATTTTTTTGTACCAATTTTGTACAGCATTAGATAGATGTTGTTCTCATGCATGTGGGAGGTTGACCTTCCCTTTTGCTTCAAAGTTATTTTGTTTATTTTTTGAGAGGTTTTCAGAGACGAGGCATACTTTTGTTCGCCAACCTCATAGGCTGATATTACATGTACGGATGCAGATTTGGGGCTAGATGATGCCCAAGAGGGGCTTGTCTGAATATCCTGCTATGATATCTAGATGATGCACTTGAGCTATTAGCCAGTGTTGATGATCACATGTTCGTGATGGTGTCCTGTCTGTACAGAGGTTTGGATTGGCGAGGGTGTACCAACATGCTATTCACACAGGATAAACCATGGATGCTAGAGGTAATATTAATGTTTTCTTTAAATTAATATAGTTTCATTTTATTGTCTTAATAATTAGAATAAAATTTATTCTAACAGGGTCTTTAAATTGATTTATTAAATTGTTTAATGAAATTGTCTAATTATTGTTGTGTACTATATGTTTTGTAGATATTGGCACATTCGTTGGGGACATGATTCCACCCCCACCAGATGATCTTGTAGATCATGACAAGGAGATGACGGAGGTCGCGGATCAGGGTGACAAACTAGATCCTCGGGTGCAGATACCCGCGGGGATGCGGCATCAGGTGGACATCCAATTTAGGATGGATTGGGGCAACCGATTCTATCGACTCCTGGTTGATGAAGGATTCTACCTTGCTATGATCAGAGAGATCCAGGCTGATCGTAGGCTCATAGATCTCTCGATAGACATGCCCCATGATATGATGAACTTTATGCATCGTATCGTTGGAGCTTCTAGGCTTCTGGCGGCTAGGAGGGATAGGCATCGTGGATATGCGCAACAAAGCAACTCATTGGATGATCATGGTCACGAAGGGAGTGATCATCATTCGAGTACTCCACCTCCTCCTCCTTCACCTCGCATCGGAGATGAGCATCCAACATCACATCTTGATCAACAAGCATCTTCTGAGCAGGCACCATCTCAGCATGCACCTAGTCTTGAGCAGACACGACCATCGAATGAGTAGGCACCTAATTTTGAGGAGGCAGGTCCATTTGAGTAGGCACCATCCACTGAGCAGGTTGCACCATCCACTCATCAGCAGGATCCTCCTAAGCAGACACCATCTGATTAGCATGCACCTCATAAGTAGGTAGGTCATCCAACTGAGCATGAGGCTGCACCATCGACTGAGCAGGTCTCGAGTACTAGTTATAGTATCGATGTGGTACCACCAGATATTTGACATTTATATGCAGTTATATTATAGTTGTATATTTTTGGCATTATATATATATATATATATATATATATATATATATATATATATATATATATATATATATATATATATATATATATATGGTGCATGTATTTTATGTTCATGTTAATGTACTTAATTTACATGTTGGTGTTCATCATGATGTGTATATTGCCAGGTCATGTTAGATATGTTCATTTAATGTGCTTGCAGATAGATGTGTATGTGATAGCAATTATTTGACATGAGATGTATATTTGATGTTTGTGTTGTGATGATGTTATACAATGCTTGTGTTTCGTTAGATGATCATGATCATGATGATTAGATGATGTTAGCAAATTTGAATGTGTATTTTAGAATATGATGTTTGTACGATGGTTATCATGATTGTGATGTTTATTTTTAATATTAAATCATGATATTTATAAAATACTATGCATTGGTAATTGTAAAATTGTAAAATTGTAATTGTTATTGAAATTTTAATTTTAATTGTAATTGTATGTAAAATTGTAATTGTATGTATTGCATGATTCAACTTTACTAAAATTGTAAAATTTGTAAAAATGTAATTATAATTGTAATTTAATTATAATTGTATGTAAAATTGTAAAATTGTAATTTTAATTTTAATCGTAATTGTATATAAAATTGTAAAATTGTAATTGTAATTGTATGTAAAATATTTGTAAAATTGTAATTGTAATTGTATTATGAAATTGTAGAATTGTAATTGTAACTGTATGTGTTGCCATGATTCAATTTTATTAAAATTGTAAAACTTGTAAATTTGTAAAATTGTAAATTTGTAATTGTAATTGTATGTATCGTGATTGTAATTGTAATTTTAATTTTAATTGTATGTAAAATTGTAAAATTGTAATTGTAATTGTAATTGTAATTTTATGTCAATATTTGTAAAATTGTAATTGTAACTATATTGTGAAATTGTAAAATTGTAATTGTAATTGTATGTATTGTCATAATTCAATTTTATTAAAATTGTAAAATTTGTAAATTT
Organism: Pinus albicaulis; assembly: GCA_034641835.2. Classification (NCBI taxonomy): domain Eukaryota; kingdom Viridiplantae; phylum Streptophyta; class Pinopsida; order Pinales; family Pinaceae; genus Pinus; species Pinus albicaulis. Next base: position 863,527,079 of record CM076583.1, on the reverse strand, counting down.
GTAAATTAATTGTCAATTTTGAACCATAACTACCGTAGGTAAAATGTATATTGTACATATTGCTAAGTTACCATAATTGTAAATTTGTAAATTTGTACATTTGTATGTGTTAACACTCCACTGGATCTCCGAGGCTAAGAAGAGACCAACAAAGGCAACCACAGACCAAGCTCTCACCAAGTAGCTAGCCCTACTAGGCAAGAGTGGATTCTCTCCAAAGGATCATAGCCAAGAGGGCTGGATCAATTAGGTTTTAGGCTAGGTATAGTAGCACATGGATTTTGATTGGTTTATTTGGGTGCTGGATGAGTGAATTAGGTCAAAGAGGAAATTAGGCCAGGGCAAAAGGACTAGCAATTGCAGAAATTTGTTGGGGCAAGGTAGGTAGGTAGTTTAACACTTTAAGGAGGTTTTGATGGAATGAATAGACTGGTGAGGTGCTTAAAAGAGCATGACATATATGAATTCTTTTTAAACTAAAGAAATGAACACAAGTATGATGATTCTCCCAAAACAGAGAATTAAACATGAATTCTGCTTATCTCACTTAAGAATCAACACATTATAGAAACGACATGATCATGGAAAGTACAAAACAGTTGTACATATGTAAAAAAATGGAGAAACTATGTCAAAATACAGCACCATAAGAATCCCACCAAAATAGTTGTAACTCTATCAATAAATTCATGCCAAAAGTCTAATACAATAGTGTTTTTTGATTAATACAACAACATCCAACCTATCAAATGAGTGAAGAGGTGAAATATATAGGCAAGAAACAACTTCTCCAAACCTTAGGGGTCTAATCCCTAAGTTGAGGAGTTGATCCACAAAACACTGAACTAAAAATCCAAAGTCTAGGGAGGGTAAACAAAGTCTGCCCTAGTTTTGGTGAAACTGATTCAGTCATCCATGAAAACACTTTTACCTAATGTATTTACCCTCTAGTAACTCAAAAATATCTTAATTACATTTACAGCCATCATTTACATTAGTAAAATTCACATTCTCCAAGGTCAAACTCAGAAAAACTAGGAAAAAATTAGATAAATCAGACAATTGTCAGGAGCGCAACGCCAGTGTTAGGAGCGCAATGCCAAATTCAATCCAAATTTTGAGTTGGTTTCTGATGTCCAAATTGATCTCAGGATAGATCATTGGAAATTTTGTCCTGTATATTTTCCAAAAATGTACTTGGTTTCCAAAAATGATGAGCTTTAGCCTTCCAAACATTGAATCTCCCAAGGCTGCATAGAAGCGCAGCGCCTGCCTGAAAATGAGGGCAGAACTGTCATTTTTTAGGTGTTTTTGGCCATTCATCCTTGCTCAATTTTCCAAATTGGGTGTGAAAAGTGTCCAAATTGCAAGTTTGTTTCCTTCTGAATCCAATGGTGGTCTTATTTTTTCATTTTTAAGCCCCTAAAAGAAGCGCAATTCCTAGGGCGTTGCGCTCCTGACAGTCAAATTGTGCTAAATACTGTCAAAAGTTTGCACAAAAACCCAAAATTGCAAAAATTGCTCAAAAACTCTTCAAAATTGGCATGTGGAATGTTGATGAAGTATTCTAAGCAATCAGAGAGGCCTCAGCAAGGATTTCAAGTTTCCTATTCTCCTCTTGGGTGATTAGGGTTTCTAGCTTTACCTTCACGTTTTGGAGTTTTGACCTTGCTATTTGATTCCTTCGGAAATAATGCTTAGCCATGCATCTCTGGATATCATTGTCTTTCTCTGATTTCTCCAGGAGCTTCTCAAGATGATTTTTGACTCTTTCAAGAAAATGTTCCATGTTCTCATTGATCAATATGGAAAATTTTTCATTAAGGGTGAGCCCCTCTGCTAGTTCATTTTCTTTATGTCTCTCTAGCTCTAATGCTTTCTTCAGGCCTTTGGTTCTTGGCCTCTTCCTTGACACTTGTTCTTCTTATTCATCTGGATCACCATATTTCTCATATGCTTCATCAAGTAAGGTCTTAGCCTTGGCCTCTTCTCTTTTGGCCTTGAGAAGTTCTACCTCCATGATCAGTTGTTTGGTCTTGAGTTGTTGGTTTTTCTGCTCAAGAAATGAAATGAAAAACTTAGATCTATCCAAGTTAGCTTGAAGCTCTCTGATTTGGGCCTCTTTCTCTTTGATGATCAAGCTTGAGGCCTCATGATCATCTTGCTGATCCAAGTCAAATAAATCAAACTATGTTTCCTCCTCATGAGGGTGTTCATCCTCTTGCATGAATTCCTCATGAACAACTAGCTCTTTTTGCTTTTTCTTTCCCTTTTGTACCTTCTTTTCTGACGAATAAGGCAAGGTCCCTTCCATAATATGTAGAGCAAGCACCTGCCTAGGCCCTCTCTGATAAGTTTTGACCAATGTGTCTTTTTCAACCTCTTTAGTCTTTTTAGGCTTATTGACCACAACTCTACTGGATGACCCAATTTGGCTCTGAAATACTGATGATGGTGATGAGATGGGTCCAGTAGGTTTATCTAATGGAGGAATAGGTGTAGTGGGCTGAGGTGGAGGAGGCGTAGTTTCAACATGCTGAGTTTGTGGAGCGATGATGACATCATTGGAAATGAAAGTGTCCCATGAAATGTTCAGCAGATTTAGATGATGAAGGACAATTATCTTGATCAGAGAGTGGTGGAAGAGGTTATTCATTTGTTGATCATACTAATCTGAAAGGACTATATTTAGTTTGCTGTGCTATGTGCCTTTTCAGTTATAAACCATGTGCATACTTGTATCCATAGTTTTCTTAAGGATTGAGAATTTTAACCATGAAATATAGATGATTTTGTGAATTAGAAGCATGAAAATAAGCCTAAATAACACTGAACATCAGTGTATAACAGAGAAATAAAACCACACATAACATTTGCACAGCAGGTGTGATGAAGTTGTTCACCCCTCCTGGGCTACATCTGCTGATCCAAATCCTAATGGCATGTCCATATTTCATTATGATCAAAATTTTGCAAATACATGTGTTTACATGCCTCTAATGGTTGTTTTTTCTGCACCAATTGCTCCAGAATGCTCCAATTAGTCTAGATTGACTCTTTATTCACTCATATTGGACAAAAATTGACCCTCCAAATCATTTTCCCGATAACTCCTAGAAAACCTCCACTAATTGTGGAGAAATCCACCTAACTTCAATTAAATTTGGCAATTTCTGCAAATTTGGGGCGTGCTCTAACTTTACCGCCAGTGCTAACTGAAAATTAAATGTCAAGGGTAAGGGTGGCCACATGCGCACTTGCAAACCCTGCCTGACCACAATGGTCGGTGGAAATGTAGCCTCGAACTGCGTGGAGAAATGTTATTAAACCACTGCATGTGATAACCTCGTGGAGTTAAATGCTGCAACGACCAAACCGCCGGAGCAATCGTAACCATCAGTGCTAACGTAGAAATGTGACAACGTATTGTAGTTATGATTAATGTTTGAGGAAACGGTGGGGCATTGATCATCATACATTACATTTTATGTTGTGATTTACATGTGAATGCTCTACCCCAACCCCTGCTCCACTATACATGAAACTTCAAATAGAACCGGTGCACCTATATAGTTAAGTAACATTGTAGCCTGGTTGGTGGACAACTTTGCACGTAGGCCGGAGGTTGCAGGGTCAAAACCTGTGGACCTCGGCCTAATTTTACACTACTACTAAGGGGACACATGGTGGCCTTAGGGCTAGCCACGTGCCACCCAGTAATTGGTCCACCAAAATCAACATACAATCCACCATCAAATCACAACGCGATACTTGTCAGCTTCTGACTAGCTCTGAGAAAAGGAATATTATTTGGAATATTCCTTTTTGTTGAATGTGCACCCTGCATGCTGACTGGTTATCCCAGTGAACCCTGTCACAAAATTTAGTTGTTTGGAAAATCGATCAGAACACGATATCTCCCTCGTACGACATTAGTTTTTTGAACCGTTCGCGACGTCAGAATCAGAAAGAAGAGATATACACATCCATCCTAGTTTCAACCCAATCCTGTAACTTTCAATTTTGAGAAAAATTTATGAACTCCTGATCACACCTCCCCATTGGGAAGCTTTTGGACCCCAAAAGAATTGATTACTTGTTCAGTAGATGAGGGTAAAACTCCCTCACCTTTCCAACTTCCATCCACTTTGACTTGCTTGGCTTATTGCCTTTGAGCCCAACTCGAAGGTAGTCACCACTTCCCGTCCTGGATGCTCTTGTACTCCTCCCGTCAAGATTGTATCTTCCTTGAGCTCATCCAGAAATTCTGGTGAGAAATCTTCAATAGAAGGCAGTTGAACATCACTTCCTTGATCTTCGATCAAAGGTGGCTCATACGAACATAAGTTTTTAACATTAACAACTGAATACATTTTCATATATGAAGGCAAGTCAAGTTGAAATGCATTGTTACCAACTTGATTTATGATCTTGAATGGACCATAGAGAATGGGTGTGAGATTTTTACCTTCCCCTTGCATCCTTTCTTTGCTTATGTGCAACCATACCTCATCTCCTTCTTAAAACTTGTGATCAAGTCTATGTTTGTCATGCCTCTCCTTGTATTTTCTTTGAATTTTCCCAGGATGTTCTTGAACTTGTTGATGAATAATCTGAATTTGCTCAATGAACTTTTTATCCTTGTAAATATCACTATGCCCATCGATTGCAACATCCTTCTCAAAGATGAAGTCTAATGGCAATTTTGGCAAATACCCAAAGCATACTTCAAAAGGTGATGTATTTGTAGAAGAGTGCTTTTCTTGGTTGTAAGCGTGCTGAATGTAATGCAATTGCTTATCCCACAACTTAGGATGTTTGCTGCAATATCCTCTCAATAGATGAAAAATGGTTATATTCACCACCTCGGTTTGGCCATCAGTTTGTGGATGAAAAGTAGTACTCTTTTTCAACTTTATGTCCATCATCTTCCAAAGATTGGACCAAAAATTCCCAATGAACCTGGAATCCCTTTCACTAACAATAAAAGTAGGCAATCCATAATGAACCCATACATGTTGAAAATAAAGCTCAGTAGTTTGTTCAGCAGTAATGGTTTTCTTACATGGCATAAGTATACAAATTTTACTGAATCTATCCACAACTACATAAAGATAATCATGATGTTTTCTTGACATAGGTAGACCTCCAACAAAGTCCATGGAGACACTCTCCCATGTACTTAATGGTACTGGTAGTGGCATGTACAACCCAAGATTCCTATTTCTAGTCTTACTTGTTGCACACATAGAACAACCTCTTATAAAACGCGACAAACTATCTATCATGCAAGGCCAATAGCAATACCTTCGTATACACACCATTGTTTTTCTTACCCCAAAGTGTCCAGCAATAAGAGATGAATGAGCTTCTCTCATGACACTTAGCCTCTCTCCTTGTGGTATACACAGTTTTCCCAAATGGAACAACAAATTTTTGTGCATGTGATAATCATTTTCTTCAACTTGATTCCCTCCACTCAAACTAGCATACACATCTCGAAAATCAACATCATGTGCATATTCTTCTATGTAACTCTCATGTACAATAGGATCATTTTTGAGTAAAGTAGAAGCACTTATAATTGGTCTTGAAAGCATATCCACAACTTTATTGAAAATACCTTTCTTGTACCTTATAACCAAGTGAAACTATTGAAGAAATCCCATCCATCTGAAATGTTGTGATTGCGGAAATTTTTTTTTGCGATTGCAAGTACTGTAATGGTTGGTGATCGGTATGTACAATCGTCTCTTTACCCATAAAGTAGTGTTTCCACTTCTTGATGCTTTGTACCAACGCATATAGTTCATTTTCATATGTAGGATAATTAGTTACAGCACCATTGAATGTTTCAGAATGAAAAGTGATAGGCTTACCATGTTGCAAAAGAACTGCAGCTATGGCATAATCACTAGCATCAGTTTGTATCTCGAATGGCAATCTCAAATTTGGTAATGCAAGGACTGGAGCTGAACTTATCTTGTCTTTTAAAGCTTCGATAGATTTTTGTTGTTTGCCTCCCCATTGGAATCCTTTCTTCACAATTGTCACTACATGTGTAGGAGTTGCAATGGCAGAAAAGTTAGCAATAAACTTTCTCCAATAATGGGCTACACCTAAGAAAATTCTTAACTCGGTTACTATTTTGGGAGTGGGCCAATTCACAATGGCTTCCACTTTAGAAGGGTCAATTTTCAAGTCGCCTCCTCCTACAATGTGTCCCAAATAAACCAAATATGTCTTTCCAAACTAACACTTTGACATCTTAAGAAATAATTTATCTTTCTTCAAAACATCAAGCACTCTATTCACATGCAAGACATGTTATTCTCTTGTTTTGCTGAAACTTAATATGTCATCTAAGTACAAAATAAAAAAGTAATCAAGAAATGGACGCAAAACACTATCCATAACCATGAAATTTTCTAGTGCATTACACAAACCAAATGGCATAACTAACCACTCAAAGAGTCCTTGTTTGGTTTTGAATGCAATTTTCCATACATCACTTTCTACAATTCTTACTTGACGATATCCACTTCGTAAATCTAACTTAGTGAAAAAAAATTATTCTTTCAACTGATCAAGAAAATCATCTATCCTTGGGAGTGGGTATCGATTCTCTACCATTATCTTGTTCAAATCTCTGAAGTCTACACACATGCGGCAAGTCCCATCTTTCTTCAGAATCAAGAATATGGGTGAACCACATGGTGAGGTGCTTGGCCTTATGATTCCTTTGTCTAGCATCTCCTTGATTTTCCTCTTTATTTCACCATTCTCCATTATCTACATGCGATACATGCCGATGTTTGGAAGAGGACAATCTTGCTGCAACTGAATATCATGTTGAATCTCCATTTTTGGAGGCAATCTTGTTGGCTCCTGAAACATCTCATGATGTGCATCAACTACATCATATAAATCTGATTTCAACTTAGGATCAAAACCTCAAATTATTCATGATTAACATCAACTTTAGGCTTAATCATTAGAAGAACAAAATTCTTACTTGAATTTACTAGCCCCTTTACCTATCCAGCATTTACCATAGCAATATTTGTCTTCTTGCGATGTGCTCTAAAAATGTACTCCTTGCCATCTTTGAATAAATGGTATTTTTTCTCATGGAAATGGAAGATTGATTTCCTGTCATACAAGTAAGGACTCCCCAACACAATACCTGTTATGTCAAGTATAACCACATCTAATTCAACTGTGTCAACAAAATGTGCAGTTATTTCAAACCAAAATATACACTTCTTCGAAACCTATAAATTTGCATCCTTACAAATCCAACCAAGTGGATATGGTTTTGGATGTGGTATGGTCTCAAGATTAAGTTTCTTGACAAAGTATTCATAGATTAAGTTTTCTTGTGACCCACTGTCAAACATGTGTCAATCTTAGTATGTTTGGATATGACCCTTACATGAAACAGTTCAATTCTTTCTTCTTCATTTGGAGCATGTATGTGACAGTTTGATGTACTAGTATTGGGTTTATTTTCAATTTATTTCCCCTTCATGTTCTTCAATCCCATGGCTGTAATTTTAGATTCATCACCTGAATCCTGTCCTAAATCATGTTGAGTTGTAGCTGCATTTTTCTATTTCCCTTTGTTGTTGTAGTACATGGGCTTCTTTTCAGGATGTAATTTCCAACCTTGATTTTTATCATGGCCCTATTTTGAAAAATGTTTACAAACCAAATTTTCTCCCTCTTTCTTGACATATGCATTCTTTTTGCTTTTACCTTTTGAGGTCTTCTCTTTGAATTTACCCTTGAAAGGTTTCTTCCTACCCTCTTTAGAAATGTTCTTCCCTCTAGCTTCTAGATGTGTGGCGTGAACACATTCTTCATCTAGACTTGTCGGGTTAAACATGAGGATAGTATGTTTTGGGTAGCTATGTAAGCATCATATGTACTTGAGAAAATTATCTTGGCTTTGCAAATCTACCCCTAATAAGAGAGACCTTCTCCTAAATTCTTGGGTGTATTCTTGCACATTCTATCCTTTCAATTGTCTAAATTTTTGCTAGTTCATTATGGCTTTCTGCATATGAGCTAATGGATAAAACTGTTGTTTTATTACAGTAACGAAATCAGTCCATGATAGAATAATCTTACCATGCTTCTTGATCTCCTCCTTTGTCTTGGCTTCCCATAAAACAAGTGTTTCACTTTACATTCTCAATGAAGCTAATTGGATTTTGGTATCATCATCTTGAAGGTTCTGGATTCTCAAATAAACGTCCAATTTCCTAGTCCAATTATCAAGATTTTTTTCATTGACTTCATGTTATAGCATCATTTCTCACCTTCATATGATTCATGATTGATTTTATGGCTTTGGGCACCCATTCCTACAGACTTGGACAAATTCACTTAAAAACAGTGTAAAAATCCCCATACGCGGTTATGCCCAGGTTTTTCCGCATGTATACGCGAGTCCACATGCACTTTTCCGCGTATGCCATTAAAATCATTAAAAAATATATAAAAATTCCCTATTTTCGGGCTGGGTTGATGGTTACTTAGGTAGTTCAACCACCCCAGCACGTGGCCAACTGTTTCCAACTGTTGAAACTACTTGGAGGGAGTATAAAAGCCCCTCATGTGCATGGCCTAAGAGAGAGAGAGAAATTATTGATATTATACTCTGTTGGTATTCCCTATCCAAGTCTAAATTCCCGTGCCTCCTGCACTTCCCAGTTCATTACAGGAAACCCTTGTTTCCTGGAGATGCTCATCTCTTTATATGTCATCTCGTATGCACCAGTTCGGAAGGAATCTTAGCGAGGCAAGGGTGGGACGGATCCGGACGACGGTCTGCTCGAAGATCGTGGAAGGATTCAGGTGATCTCTCCACTTGTTATTTCTGTACATGCTATTTATAATACAGAAGTACCATCTTGTTCCCGAAATATACGTGTTAGTGTCTGCTTACATATATGAGAATATTGTTATTTAAGCATTCATTATGGTTTATCTAATGTTTCATATCGATTTCACTAACATTTAGAGTAGATATATGCTTTACAACCAGTTCTTCGTGCTTGTTTCTTCTTGTCTTTCAGGTTCAGAAGGAAGGACGGTTGTTGGGGGTTTGGACCCCGCGGGATCTGCTTCAACCGTAGGACCTACGGGTAACTTCCTCGATCTACTCTATTTAGTTTTTCATGAACATGTATGGTTGTGTGAGTCCTTCTTAATTAGCATGCCCCTGCTCTGTGGAGGTTTAAACCCAACGAACCTCTAGGGTGATATTCCCCGAAACACTTCACCATTAAACATTGGAAATTCAAACTTAACATCAAGTTTTAAAAAATGAATTTTACCAGTGTTCTTTGACTTGTGTAGCTGATGTATTAAAGCTGAAGTAGAGGATGATGAGGATGAGGGTGAGGATGGCGACTTTCCACTGCCTCAATTTCCTCCATTTCCCTTCTTTGACTTATATTCATCATTGTGACCTTCTGATGATCCTTGTCCTTCCTTGTGATGTTTGGATCCTTCTCCTTCCATTTTCTCATTCCTTTCTTGATAAAGGTTTCTAACCATCTCAGTCAAGTCAAGAAATGCTTTTCTAAACACTCTTTCCTCCTCTTTGGGATCAACTTATTCATGGGTTTCTACTTCCTCTTTAGGCATGCTTAATGTTGCTTCTGCTTCCTTAGGAGGTGAACTAGGTGGTGGAGATTGTGGCAATCTTGCTCTCCTTTGTTGTGGCTCACTTTGAGACCCTCTTGCTTCCACCAATGTGCCTTCTCCTCTCTTGAGCTTGAGCCTAGTAAGCATCTAGCACTTGCAAACAGTTAAACAAATATTTTTCACAAAACAACACCAGAGAATAAAATCTAGCTCTGATACCAACCTGATCTGAAAGGACTTTATTAGTTTGTTGTGCTAAGTGAATTTTCAGTTATAAAAGATGTGCATACTGGTCTCCATAGTTTTTTTTAAGATTGAGAATTTTAACCATGAAATATAGATGATTTTGTGAATTAGAAGAAGGAAAATAAGTCTAAATAACACTAAACAATAATGTATAATAGTGAAATAAAACACACATAACATTTACATAGTAGGCATGATGAAGCAGTTCACCCCTCTTGGGCTACATCTATTGGTCCAGCTCCCAATGGCATGTCCATCTTTCATTATGCTCAAAATTTTTCAAATACATGGGTTTACAGGCCTCTAATGGTTGTTTTCTCTGCAAAAAATGGCTCCAGAATGTTCCAATTAGTCTGGATTGACTCTTCATTAATTCAGTTTGGGAAAAAATTGACCCTCCAAGTCATTTGTGCAGTAACTCCTAGAAAACCTTGACTAATTGTGGAGAAATCCCCCTAACTGCAGTTAAATTTGGAAATTTCTACAAATTTGGGGCGCGCTCTAACTTTATTGCCACTGCGAACTATAAATTAAATGTTAAGGGTAGGGGTGGCCACATGCACACCTGCTAACCCTTCCTGACTGTAACGGTCGACGGAACTCTAGGCTCAAACTGCACGGAGAAATGTTATTAAACCACAACATGTGATAACATGTTGGAGTTAAATGCTACAACGACCAAACTGTCGGAGTAACCGTAACCGTCGGTGCTAACGTAGCAATGTGACAAGGTATTGTGGTTATGATTAGTGTTTGCAGAAACAGTGGGGTATTAACTGTTGGATGTTACATTTTATGTCATGGTTTACATGTGAATGCTCTACAGGGCCATCGGCGGGTTGAGACCATCGACAGTCCCCAACCCCCGCTCCACTATACATGAAACTTCAAATAGAACTGGTGCACCTATATAGTTAAGTAACATTGTATCCCAGTTGGTGGAGTGCTTTGAGCGCAGTCCGTAGGTTGCAGGGTCGAACCCTGTGGACCTCGACCTAAATTTTACACTACTGCTAAGGGGACATGTGGCGACCTCAGGGTTGGCCACGTGTCACCCTGTAATTGGTCCACCAAAATCAACGTACAATCCACCATAAAATCACAACGTAACACTTGTCAGCTTCTGATTGGCTCTGAGAAAAGGAATATTCTTTAGAATATTCCTTTTTACTGACTGTGCACCCTGCATGTTGAATGGGCATCCCAGTCAACTATGTCACAAAATTTAGTTGTTTGGAAAATCAATCAGAACGCGATATCTCCCTCATACAACATCGGTTTTTCGAACCGTTCATGGTGCTAGAATAAAAACGAAGAGATCTACACAACCATCCTGGTTTCAACCCAATCCTGTAACTTTCAATTTTGAGCAAATTTTATGAACTCCTCATCACATACTCTCTCTTATGTACTATGTAGGCCATTTTATCAATGCTGCTAAACAAGTAGTATGGGATGTTGAGCAATTTCACTCTTCTGAAGTGCATGAGCAATCTGATATGATATGTGCAGAGTCTAGAGAATCTCCCTTCATAAGAGAATGAAAATTTTCATCATGGGAGCATATCTATCAAGAAGGTATTTGAAAGGGAGAACTCTCTTTCCTTCATTTTTGTACTGAGCCTTGAGGAAAGGTTCATAATGCTGGTCATCTAGATCTTTGGCCTTGAACCATTTCTCACCCACATTGGGTATCCCTGTGGCAGCAACAATGATGGCTGTGGAGATGGTGAAGGTCACACCTGCAAGGGTCACTTGATTGTCTTGAATTTTTGAGTTGAAAACTA
>CM076583.1:863325033-863515289 GCA_034641835.2 Pinus albicaulis | reverse complement strand
ATCCTACAACTTTAATTTAGTGTCCTAAATTGCTAACATAAATTATCAACCAGGGCTAGTAAACTGATGAAGTGTGATGCACTATATGTGCCTAAGTATCCCTTTTTCTTACTTCGTTGTTTTTAGTGTTTTATTGATGTTTTGGGGTTTTTTATGTTTGATCTTTAGTATGCTACTCTATGCTAAAAAGATGAAGTTAGATTTATGTCAAAAAGGGAGAAAATGAAATGTTAATGAATAAATGAAAACAGAGTTTATTTGCAAATTATGTTCCTAACTAGAAAATGATAAAAACAGAGTCCTAATCCATGGATATTACAGCTTCTAAATGAACATTCATGAAATGAAAAGTAACTCAAAACACTACAACTTAATCTGATTCATTTAGTTAGAGATTTGTTGGAAGATCTTGTGAAAAATATTAATTCTAATGCAATGAGGATCTCCTAAAACATAAAAGAAAAACTGAAACAACTTATAACATTACAACTAAATCTCATTCATGAGTTAGAGGTTTATTGGAAGAGCTTTTGAAAGAGATTAATCATAATGTGATAAGGATCTTCTATGAAGAAAAACAATCAATAACTCACAATATTACAACTTAGTCTCATTCGTGAATTAGAGGTTTATTGGAAAAGCTTTTGAAAGAGACTAACTGCAGTATAATGAGGAATCTGATCTGAAATTGTGTGAACAAAATATTTCTTATACAGAGATTGACAGTAGGGGTTTTTACTGGTTATTTCACCTTTACTAGAAAGGATGAAACCAGAGGCTTCTGGCCCTCTTACTGACTTTGCTTAAAGAAATATAATGTAAACACTAAATAGATCTAGCAAATGATAATCTTCTTTTTAACTAAATAACAGAAAATGAAATGCTAATAACTCAAAATATCACAATTGAATCTCATTCATTTAATAGAGATGTATTGGAAGAGCTTGAGAAAGAGACTAACTGCAATATCATGAGGATCCTTTATCTAAGAAAATGACATGAAACATAATGCTAAAAGCTATGATTTCAGAAAGCAATCTAAGTAAGGAAATATGAAAAAACAGAATTGAAAATGACTTATCTAGAAAACATGTAAAACCTCCTTGAATAGCAGGGGCCCTCTGCTACCAATTTGGTGAAATTCTTCAGCTCCTTAAAGTTGTAATCAAAACAGCATCAAATAACTTCTTTATTGAAAAACTCACAAATCTACATCCCATTCCATCTTAAGCTTTGTTACAAAACACTCTCTATTCCTTTCTCTTCTTCTCCTATTTTTTCACTACTCATGATAGGAGAAAGCTTCTCCTATTTATACAAAATATGAGAAGTTATCTCATTAATGGGAGTCCATGAATCTCTCCCTCCATCTCTAGAGTTACAATCAAAATAGAAAATGATAAGACACATGTCTTTCTAGAGTTTCAACACAACTTGAGGAATGAGACACATATCCTCTTAGAGTTTCAATACAACAAGGAAGTGAGACACATGTCCTCTTGATCCCATAATCTTCTCCAACCAAATTCGAATTTGGCCTTAGAGTGCCACATAAGGGTCTTCTAGAAGTCTCCTTTTGACCTACACATGTCACAAAACTCATAACACATATATAGATATATGAAACTATGTTAATTTTCTAGTTTCTAATCATAAATTCACTTAAATACATAAAATAAATAACTTTGGAAAACAAGGATCCTAACCCATATATTTATGAAAATGGTTACTTGATGTAGGGTTTTAGGTCAAATGGCTATGAAATAAGAGCTAAATGGTTATGACATAATGGAAATATGTATGAATATGGTAAACACTTTTGAGACTCAACATACCCCCCAACTGAAGTTGTTGCATGTCCTCATGCAACTATTGCAATGATTCATTTGTCCATGAGTTGATCTTTTATGAGTTTTGACTCATATAGATTCGTTCCAAACTTTGCTTTATAATATTTTCTTTTGGAAAAGTATAATACATTTGATTGCAACATTTTTTTTATATGGTTGGTTCTTGTGTGACAACCGATTTTTATGAGCAATGGTTCTTGTGTAACAATGCTTTATTTTCTTTGTTGCATCAAAGTTCATGAAAACATTTAGAATCAAATACTCCATCAATGAATTGATCATTTGCAAGGCATATAATCTTTTGGATCATGTTGCAACAATAGTGGGTTGGAAAGTATATGTGGGTGGAAATGAAATGAAAATGTGTGATAGTGTATGACATGTGGATATGAAATGATGTCCCTTCCCCCCCAACTAAAGATATGACAATGTGAAAAAGGGAGTGAGGAATTTTTCCAAAGTTACAATTTTAGCATTTTAATGAATTACATGACTAAAAATTAGAAAACCACATACCTTCACTTACCTTAAATGTGGATGAGTTGTGTATACTGAAGAGTGTGGCTGTTGATGTTGTTGGATCAGGAACTATGTAAACAAATGAATTTGATCTGCTTCTTTGTTTTCTTTGTGCTGATGGCAAGATTGAGATCTTTATTGCTGCCGATACAAATGGATTCTTGCTGCAAACTGGTGAAATGATGTAGTCTTCAATTGTTACAAAATTTGATGGTACAATTCTAGTCATGCGAATAAATGTGTTGATGTCGAGCATGAAGAGAAGTCATTGGATTACCGACCATTGATGAATGTCGTTAACCAATGCGAGGCAAACTCACCATTAATGTCAATGAGTGCCAAGGTACCTAAGTACATCTTGCGAAGTGCGAATAGATGGGTTGATGTCGAGCTACTTGCAAGATCTGATGATCAAGGGACATTGATGTATTCCCATGATTGTCAGCGAGAGAACTTGTCATTAATGTATACAAGCCTCAAAGTACTATTAAGGACTCTAGTCTTGGACCTAGATAATGTGCTGATGTCGATAAGCCAAGACTTGTCAGAAGGAAGACCTTAAGGAATCCTCCATCATCTAACGCGAGCATGAAAGAATAATTTTTGAAGGACTATGGATTCAATAATTTGCATTGAAGCAAGGTTTATTTGCAAAATGAAAAGGATAGGAAAAGGAAAATGGAAATGGACAATGAAAAATGGAAAATGACAATGGGAAATAAGCATGTAGGTGAACTTCTTGCTTTTATTTGTGGAGTAGACAAAAAGTAATGGAAAGTGTATGTGAATGAAGGAAAATGAACAACTAACTCTTGCTGGGAAAATAATGGTGGTTTGCTTTGAATTTCTTGGTTGGATTTACAATTCAAAAATGGAGGAAAAGTAATGGTCTTGATGGATATGAACATGGACTTGTTCTTATGTTTCTCATGAAATCGGTCCTTTAAAAACCAATCGTACGCACAATTAGTTTCCTTCAATGATCATTCGATCATCCCAAATTTGCAAAAAAAAAACTTGACATAAAGAACATAAGTGTGTTAAAAAAGAAGTAGCTAATTTCTTTCTGATTCTTACGCAAAAATTAAATGTCAAATGAAACAAATTAAGGTAAATCAAAAAGTTCTATATTCGGTCCAATTCATGATATCGATAACAATCCATTTTTAAAGAATAACCATGAAAAATAAATCAACTCCCTATTGTCGGATGACTTCATACACTGTGCTTAGTAAAACAATTGGCATCACAAATATTTGTTGTGTTCTGCAAGTTAAAACTTTATAGAAAAATACACATCAACAATATTAATGCCAAATGTTTAGAAATCATCTAAATAATCTTCCAATTGTCCTGCAAACCATTATTAAGAAGATTTTGTTCTTTTTTTTTTTTTTAGTGAAATAAAGCATGGATGAAATAATTGTCCTTATGAATATTTTTGAAACAAATTCATGCCAATGCCTCTTTCATGCAAGATAAAAATAAAAAGCTTGAAATTTCTAAAGTCAAATTCCTAACTATGAAGGAGATGAAGGTAGAGTCCTTCTCAATTTATACAACTTGCATTTGATGCACATGTGATAATGTGTTTGCCTCAAATAATCCATTTGTCACTCATCATGTGCCACCACACATGAATTCTGCCACATTTTCCTTCAAATAAGGAAATCAGATCCTTGATTATTTCTCAAAATTGAATTTTATAAAACCGTGATTGTTTTCATAAAAAAAAACATTTTTCTCT
This sequence comes from Pinus albicaulis, assembly GCA_034641835.2. Lineage (NCBI taxonomy): Eukaryota > Viridiplantae > Streptophyta > Pinopsida > Pinales > Pinaceae > Pinus > Pinus albicaulis. Next base: position 863,511,173 of record CM076583.1, on the reverse strand, counting down.
CACGCACACTGCAAATTAGGGCTCCAAAGAACCCTACATTTCTCTCAAATGGCTTCGAATTTCAAAAATTTCTTATAGGATTACCTAATTCACCCCGTTCCCAAAACAACCCATGTTTTATTTTTTTCTAATTCGTCTCGGTTTGCTCAGAAAATTCGTTTTAAAATCGGGTGTTTTTGACAATTACGCATTTCATTTTCTGGCAATTACTTGTGGTTTGATTTGTTTTTATTTGCAGGTTTTGAAGTGTAATGGCTTGTATCTCACAGAGAAGTTCAGATCGATCTCCCTCATTCCAATTACTTGCAATGGAATCTACAATCTTCTCTTCATCATCAGTCTGAAATCTTCTCTTCATCAGCAATTTCTTCATATGATACACTTCCATTGTCTGTCCCTGCAATTGAATTTGTAATCTTCTCTTCATTAGCAATTTGTAATCTTATCCTCATCAAAATTTTGCAATCTTCTCCTCATCAACAATTTCTTCATGTGATATACCTTTATTGTGTGCAAATTTTTAAAAATGATTTCTAATAACTGTTGTTTGAGGAGAAACGAATATGGAAAAGAGAAGGTTCCTTTTTTTTTTTTTTAAATTGCAATGCATGGGTCTTTGTGTGGATTGAAGCACTGCATATATGCGTAAAGCCAAGCCAAAGGCTGGTCTCATGCGTATGCGTGGGTCTTATTTCTATGAGTCTTTTTTTTTTTTAATTGATTTTTTAATAACATTATATATTATATTTTCAAAAATTCAAAAATATACATATATATTTCATTAAACAAAACAATTATTGAAATTAAATTTTTTCATCATTTTTAAAGTTTATTGTAAAATGAAATGAAATGATGAAAACATAATTTATTATTATTTTTAACATAAAAATTCTTTTTCTGATCCTCTAGATCACACAAAGTGCAGGAGGAGAGCATACTTGAGAAATTATTAATTTTTTTTTTTTTTAAATGTATGAAATAAGGCTACTTAGTTACACTTCCCCGGCAACGGCGCCAAAATGTTTAGTCAATTTAGTGTCCTAAATTGCTAACATAAATTATCAACCAGGGCTAGTAAACTGATGAAGTGTGATGCACTATATGTGCCTAAGTATCCATTTTTCTTACTTCGTTGTTTTTAGTGTTTTATTGATGTTTTGGGGTTTTTTATGTTTGATATTTAGTATGCTACTCTATGCTAAAAAGATGAAGTTAGATTTATGTCAAAAAGGGAGAAAAGGAAATGTTAATGAATAAATGAAAACAGAGTTTATTTGCAAACTATGTTCTTAACTATAAAATGATAAAAACAGAGAGTCCTAATCCATAGATATTACAGCTTCTAAATGAACATTCATGAAATGAAAAGTAACTCAAAACACTACAACTTAATCTGATTCATTTAGTTAGAGATTTGTTAGAAGAGTTTGTGAAAAAGATTAATTCTAATGCAATGAGGATCTCCTAAAACATAAAAGAAAAAACTGAAACAACTTATAACACTACAACTAAATCTCATTCATGAGTTAGAGGTTTATTGGAAGAGCTTTTGAAAGAGATTAATCATAATGTGATAAGGATCTTCTATGAAGCAAAACAATCAATAACTCACAATATTACAACTTAGTCTCATTCGTGAATTAGAGGTTTATTGGAAAAGCTTTTGAAAGAGACTAACTGCAGTATAATGAGGAATCTGATCTGAAATTGTATGAACAAAATATTTCTTATACAGAGATTGACAGTAGGAGCTTTTACTGGTTATTTTACCTTTACTAGAAAGGATGAAACCAGAAGCTTCTGGTCCTCTTACTGACTTTGCATAAAGAAATATAATGTAAACACTAAATAGATCTGGCAAATGAGAATCTTCTTTTTAACTAAATAACATAAAATGAAATGCTAATAACTCAAAATATCACAATTGAATCTCATTCATTTAATAGAGATGTATTGGAAGAGCTTGAGAAAGAGACTAACTGCAATATCATGAGGATCCTTTATCTAAGCAAATGACATGAAACATAATGCTAAAAGCTATGATTTCAGAAAGCAATATAAGTAAGGAAATATGACAAAACAGAATTGAAAATGACTTATCTAGAAAACATGTAAAACCTCCTTGAATAGCAGGGGCCCTCTGCTACCAATTTGGTGAAATTCTTCAGCTCCTTAAAGTTGTAATCAAAATAGCATCAAAGAACTGAACTTCTTTATTGATAAACTCACAAATCTACATCCCATTCCATCTTAAGCTTTGTTACAAAACACTCTCTAATCCTTTCTCTTCTTCTCCTATTTTTCACTACCCTTGATAGGAGAAAGCTTCTCCTATTTATACAAAATATGAGAGGTTATCTCATTAATGAGAGTCCATGAATCTCTCCCTCTATCTCTAGAGTTACAATCAAAATAGGAAATGATAAGACACATGTCTTTTTAGAGTTTCAATACAAATAAGAAATGAGACACATATCTTCTTAGAGTTTCAATACAAAAAGGAAATGAGACACATGTCCTCATGATCCCATGATCTTCTCCATTCAAATTCGAATTTGGTTTTGGGAGGCCACATAAAGGTCTTTTAGAAGCTTCCTTTTGACCTACACATGTCACAAAACTCATAACACATATATAGATATATGAAACTATATTAATTTTCTAGTTTCTAATCATAAATTCACTTTAAACACATAAAATAAATAACTTTGGAAGGACAAGGATCCTAACTCATATATTTATGAAAATGATTAATTAATGTAGGGTTTTAGGTCGATGACTATGAAATGAGAGCCGAATGGTTATGATATAATGGAAATATGTATAAATATGGAAAACACTTTTGAAACTCAAAAAAGTACCACCATATATTTGACATTTATATGCAGTCTATTATAGTTGTATATTTATATGCAGTTTCTGTTATAGTTGTATATTTTATGTCAAATATTTGTAAAATTGTAATTGTATCTCTGTGTGTGAAATTGTAAAATTGTAATTGTAATTGTGTGTATTGCCATGATTCAATTTTATTAAAATTGTAAATTAATTATCAATTTTGAACTACAATTCATCGTAAGTAAAATGTATACCATACATATTTTTAAATTACCATAATTGTAAATTTGTAAATTTGTACATTTGTATGTGTTAACACTCCACCTGATCTCCGAGGCCGAGAAGAGACTCAACAAAGGTAACCACAAACCAAGATCTTGCCAAGTAGCTAGCTCCTAATAGGCAGGAGAGAGCTCTCTCCAAAGGATCACAATAAAGAGTGGTTGGATCAATTAGGTTTTTAGGCTATGTATAGTAGCACAGTAGCTTTTTGATTGAGTTGATTTGGGTGTCAGATGAGTGAATTAGGTCAAAGAGTAAATTAGGTTAGGGAAAAAAGGGACCAAAGAATTGCGTACATCCGATGGGGAAAGGTAGATAGGTGCTTTAACACTTTAAGGAGGTTTTGATGGAATGAATAGACCGGTGAGATTCTAAAAAGAGCATGACATATATGAATTATTTTTAAACTAAAGAGATGAACACAAGTATGATGATTTTCCCCAAAATACAGAAAGCATTAAACATGAATTCTGATTATCTCACTTAAGAATCAACACATTATAGAAATGGCATGATCATGGAAAGTAAAAACATTCATACATATGTAAAAAAATGGAGAAATTATGTCAAAAGACAAGCATCTCATAAGAATCCCACCAAAATAGTCGCAACTCTCGTCAATAAATTCTCGCCAAGAGTCCGATACAATAGTGTTCTCCGATCAATACAAAAACATCCAACCTCTCAAATGAGTGAAGAGGTGAAATATATAGGCAAGAAATAACTTCTCCAAACCTCAAGAGTCGAATCCCTAAGTTGAGTGAGTTGATCCACAAAAGGTTGAATCGAAAATCCAAAGACTAGGGAGGTCAAACAAACTCTCCCCTAGTTTTGGTGAAACTAATTCATTCATCCATGAAAACACTTTTTACCTAATGTATTTACCCCTATAGTAACTCAAAAATATCTTAATTACATTTACAAAGCCATCATTTACATCAGTAAAATTCACATTTTCCATGGTCAAACTTAGAAAAACTAGGAAAAAAATCGATAATCGTACAATTGTCGTGAACACAATGCTAGTTTCAAGAGCGCAACTCCAAATTCAAGCCAAATTTTTGAGGGGGGTTTCTAATGTCCAAATTGAGTTCAGGGATACCTCATTGGAAAGCTTTTCTTGTCTAGTTTCCAAAAATGTACTTGGTTTCCAAAAATTATGAGCTTTAGCCTTCCAAATGTTGAATCTCCCAAGGCTTCACCAAAGCGCGATGTGTTTGGCTCGAAAATGAGGGCAGCATTGTCATTTTTAAGTGTTTTTTGGCCATTTATCCTTGCTCGATTGTCCAAATTGGGTGTGAAAAATGTCCAAATTGCATGTTTACAAATCTTTCCGAATCCAATGGTGGTCTTCTTTTTTTCATTTTTAGGCCACTATAAGAAGCGCAACGCCCAGGGCTTTGCGCTCTCGATCGTCAAATTGTGTTGAAGACCAGAAGAAGTTTCCACAAAAACCCAAAATTGCAAAAAAATTGCTCAAAAAATCTTCAAAATTCGTATGTGGAATGCCGATGAAGTATTCTAGCAATCGAGAGGCCTTAGCAAGGATGTCAAGTTTCTTTTCTTGTCTTGGGTGATTAGGGTTTCTAGCTTTACCTTCACGTTTTGGAGTTTTGACCTTGCTATTTGATTCCTTCGGCAATAATGCTTAGCCATGTGTCTCTGGATATCATTGTGTTTTTCCGCTTTCTCCATAAGCTTCTCAAGATGATTTTTTACTCTTTCAAGCCAATGTTCCATGTTCTCATTGATCAATATGGAGAATTTTTCATTAAGGGTGAGCCCCTCTTCTAGTTCATCTTCTTTTCTGTCTCTAGCTCTAATGATTTCTTCAGTGGCTTTGGTTCTTGGCCTCTTCTTGTTCATCCGGATCACTATATTTCTCATATGCTTCATCAAGTAAGGTCTTAGCCTTTTGTCTCTTCTCTTTTGGCTTTGAGAAGTTCTCACCTCCTTGATCATTGTTTGGTCTTGAGTTGTTGGTTTTTCCCGCTCAATAAATGAAATGACAAACTTAGATCTATCCAAGTTAGTTTGGAGCTTTTCTAATTTTGTAATATTCCAAAAATTTAGCCTTCAGTTAAATGGAATATTATAGTTTGTTTTATCATTAGGTAGGTGAATAAGTGGGTAGGGAGGCCATAAATCTCTTTAGAAGGAATAATAACACTCCTAATGTGAAAGGCGGAAGAATAAGCACTGGATTAAGCACCTTTGGGTGTGAATTGGAGGGGGATACATGTTGAATAGGTCAACTTTGACCAAATCAATAGCGTTGTCATGGAGGAGTGGCATTTATGATAAGACAACGTAGTTTTAGTGGAGGACAACTTGCATAATCTTAGTGGCATTTATGGATGGGACCCAATGTGAGAAGGCTCACACACTATATATGGAGGGGATGGCAGCCCATTTTTATGCATGTTTGAGATTATTATTTGATATTGGTCCTGTTTAGACTTTGCATCCTTTAGTCAGTGCAGGTGGGTTTGTGCTGCTCGTTTAGCACAAGGGTGTTCTTGATCGGGAATCCCTACCTCATCCTCGAGGAAAGAAATGTTTTTTGGGCTGAATTTCCTCATTCCATAATTTTGGCCAAGCTACCTCCTTCAACTACAACGCAGCTTCGTTTAGAGTTGGGTTGTGCAGGTGGTGCAACAAAGGAGGATCACATAGAGCCGCTTCGGGCTTGTTTTTTCGATGGAGAGGTAGCCTATCCATTGGAGGATCAGCAAGAGGGGATCTTGGGCATATTTATATATTTTTGGCATCAATCCAACCATTTATCATCCCTCACAATGCAGCTCCGCCTAGATCTGCGTATTTTTAGTGGTGCTTGTTGAGAGGGTTCATTGAGCTCATTAGGAGGGTTTATTTCTCGAATAGAGGGATCAAATTTCTATTGAGAAATACCATTGGAGGAGGAAATTATCATTTCAGATCTGTCATAGCCTCATTTTATTCAGCTTCCAATTTGCAAGTGACATATCAACCCTAGGGTTATTGTCACATTGTATATTTTTGTTGGTATTTCTAGCAATCTTTTCTAGGTTGGCTAGAAATCATGTATTAGAGCCCATATCTTCCTTTTTGGGAATTTTTTTTGTATCTATCAACCATATTACATCTATGTATGTTTGCAATAGTAGCTACACCGATATAGACAACACTGTCATTGCTTTCCAAAGATTATATACAGTAGCAACAACTCATGTGCTTATTGATATGATAATGGGAGACTTGTTCTTATTGCTTGAGTGGCTTTGACCCTCAAGATATTTTTTGTATATTGTTTCTTATATCTGAATAAAATGATGGCTGAATATTTCTCCCTCTTATGACATGTTCATAGTTGTCGTGTTTTTACATTATTATGTCTTGTATTGTCTGTTATTTCCATTTTGGGATATTACAAGTGGTATCGTGGCAAAAATTTTGGCTCACTCAGTGCATTCAAGACATTATGCCTTTAGGAGGAGAAGCTTCTCAATGAAAGGAGAAGTTGTACAGAAGAAACAAAGGCATGACTCCATTATTTGGAGAAATGAAGGAAGAGAGGCTCTCCCAGCCTTCTTTTTTCAAACTCGTGAAAAAATATCAAGAAAGATGTCAAGGAAATGAAAAGGGAGAGGCGTGGAAAATTTCCAAGAGGGTTTGAAAGTGAAGCAAGCCCTAAATATTCACATAATGGGTGTGAGAATTATGCCACCCATGCAGATCCACAACGCACTTTATTGCCCACATTCACCGCAAGAGAAATGGAGGAAGAAGATGCACCAAGGGAGGAGACCTTGAGTGACTATTTTCGTGAGTATGAGTCTCAATCTTGAAGATTCAAAGAGCACTTGGAATTCTAAGGGGTTTTCCAACTCAAGGAAAAACAGAAGGTCCAAAAACCATGATAGAAGCAAGAGAGGTAAAATCTTTCTACCTAACTTTTATGGATCATCAAAGTGCACAACCAAGGCTTGGGTGAAGGAACTAGATTCCTATTTTCAACTACACCAAGTTTTAGAAATTAAGGCCATTAGAGTAACAACGCCGCACCTTAAAGGTATGGCCCATGATTGGTGGTTTTATAGTTTTTGCTTCATTTCATCATGAAAATGTAAATACTTATTCAGTGGTTCACTAGGAAGTTAGTGAAAATATTTGATATTAAACATTGTGAAACATCTTTTGTTGAACCCAAAAATTCAAAGCCTTTTGCATGAGTTGGAGGGATCTATTTTACCAACTCCACTCCATATTTCTATTGAAAGGGATAAAAACATGCATAATACCTTTGCAAGGGCAAGATCCCCACTTCTTGAAAATCCCTCTTCTATAGATGAAGACATGGAGATTCCTCCTTCAAGGGAAGACCAAGATCTAGGGTCTCTCATTTATGATGAGGCATTCTCAAATATTGATGAAGAAGATGAAGAAAGGAGAGCTAATAGTGCTAGACCATCAAGAGAAGATCCATCACCACATGGAAGTAGAAAGGGAGCCATTTCTTCCATTAGAGGAGCCCTTGTGTCTTTGCAAGGAGTTCCAAATGATCTAACATGTGGGGACCAAAGCACAATCCTCGGAGCAACATGTATCGGCCTTTTGTGGATTTTGAGACTTGGCATATGGAAGGAGAAGGAGAGAAGAAGGATCAAAGATCAAGAGATGATGAGCATTCACCCTTATCTATTTCAGGAGGCTTCGCACAAAAGAAGGAGACTATTTTGCATAGTGAAAGGAGGAACAAATCAGTCCACTCATATATACAAATCAGCCGTATATCTTGATGTCTCACTACATGGGGGAATTCCACCTAGGAGGCCACTATATCTAGAGATGGTGAGAGACATATTACCATTTAGTTCACCACTCTTAGATCCCTGGAGGGGTGAATACCTTGGAAAGGTCTAGTACAACGCAAAGAGTCTAGGATAGACTCAAGGAGGAGGGGTACACTCTCCCATTTTCAGCATTACCCACTCTCACTACATATTCTCGCGCTAATAGAAGTTGCTGCCGTGATGGAGGATGGAACCACCATGGTGCAAGGAGATCACTCCATGGATTTGGAGAAACAAATGGTACTTCCCTTGAGGAAGAAATCCTCTATATAGTTGGAGTAGATGGAGGCCACTCATGCTTACTTTGGCCAAGATCAAGAGGTTCTTTTTAGATGGTAGCTTCTCATGGGAGGCCAACTTCCAAAGGTCACCACTTCTACTTTAGCATGAGTAGCTACATGATGGGCATGGCAACACTTTGGAGGATGAATTTGGCATGAGGGATGTCACAGAAAAGACAACAAAGATGTGGGAGCTTCACATTTCAAATCTTCAGCTGTTGTCTCTTAGAGGATTGATCCATATTGGATGTCTCAACTTTTGGTAGAGTACTCCAAGGATCTTGGTGCTTGCATGATTCTTGATGACCCGAAGGGGAGATGATAGATACATGGTGGATGATGGGGTCATTTATTCTTATGGCAAAGTCTTCTTAACTAGAGCGTTTAAGCTTAAGGAGAAGTTGTTACATGTAGCACATGTGGACTTTCTTTCCATGCACTTTGATGCATACCATTCCTTGATGGAGGAGTTCACTTGGGAGGGCATCCAATGGGATGTATATCAGCATATGGAGAGATGCATAGCCCAAATGATGATGGAGAGGTTGTCACAACCACTTCCCTACTCATTGAGAGTGAGGAAGAACTTTCAGCTTGAGCCATTTCACCAATGACCAAAGTACATAGTAAAGGATGTACATTTATGCATTATGATTTGTACTCCCTTACTTTTTTGTGAGCAGCATATTGTACCAAGGAGGATCATCTCTTCTTGTATATTGTATTGTGATGTACTTGAGGCCATTTTTAGCATTGATGTTGGCCATTCTATTGCTGGTTTGTGGGAGATGCCACATGATTCTTGGTGTGCACCATTGGCACCAAATTTTACTTATATGTTCCCATCTTGTAGGATGATTGTGGGAAGCAAAAAAAGTGGCTAAAAAGACACTTTTATACTCTTTTTTTAGGCGGGCAGTGGGATGCACTACGCCGGTTCCACAAGTGGGACTATGATCCACCTCCCGGTTGTCATATGGAAAATTGTTTTTATTTGCTTTTGCTTCCATATATTGATGATGTTCTTGTTCTTATGGGAAGATTTGTTGGGAGGATGTCACAAGAATTGGAGGTGCCCATTGGGAGTATGATTTTCAATACTTCATATGTTGCATGTTTCAGAGAAACAATGGGCAAGCCATGATTGCCACACTACATCTCTTGTATTCTTGTGGGAGGATCCATTTGGAGAACTTGAGTTCTTGTGAGAGGCACTTCATGGATGTTTTGATTGGTGGGGTAAATTAGGACATTCTTGGAGACCATAATATTTCAGCCCAAGATTAGTAGCAGCCCCATATATATCATAAATGGAGAGAGAAACAACATGGGTGGAAAAATATAATCTCTCCATACAGACTTTCCAATACATTGCATGAATTGGGGGTTGAGGATTTCTTTGATGAGCTACATAGGATGGCTCATTTCATTTGGATGATAGCATGGGTACGGGAGTATCTTATTGGGAAGGAGATCTCCAACTTTCATATTCTTACCTTGAGGAGGCCATTGGATAGCAAGAAGGTTTCCACTTACACCTTCCACTTTCTCATGATGTGAGACATTTGGTTTTGCATATTTGGGAGGAACCATTGGGGGGAAAATTTATTGCAAATTATTTTGAGCAGCTTGTGGGGAATATTTGATGAGGAGGCTACAAGAGGAAGGAGAGAGAATTTTTTCCATATCCCCGCAATTTCTTGAGGACAAGCTACATTTTGAGGGAGGACTATAATATTCCAAAAATTTAGCCTTCAGCTAAATGGAATATTATAGTTTGTTTTATCACTAGGTAGGTGAATAAGTGGGTAGGGAGGCCCATAAATATCTTTAGAAGGAATAATAACACTCCTAATGTGAAAGGAGGAAGAATAAGTAGCTAGATTAAGCACCTTTTGGGTGTGAATTGGAGGGGATAAATGTTGAATAGGTCAACTTTGACCAAATCAACAAAGATCTGCCATGGAGGAGTGGCATTTATGATAAGGCAAAGCACAGCTTTAGTGGAGGAAAAACTTGCATGAGATTAGTGGCATTTATGGATGATACCCTATGTGAGAAGGCTCACACACTATATATGGAGGGGATGGCAGCCATTTTTTATGCATATTTGAGATTATTATTTGATATTGGTTTGATTAGAATTTGCATTCTTTAGCTATTTGGTGGGGTTTGTCGTGCTATTTAGCACAAGGGGTGTTCCCCGATCTGAATCCCTACCTCATCCTCAAGGAAGGAGAGGGTTCTTTGGGATGCATTTCCTCACTCCAAAGCATTCCGGCCAAAATACCTCCTTCAGCCTATAGCACGCTCGTTTAGAGCCGGATTGTGTTGTAGGGTGCAAAGAAAGGAGGATCACATAAAGCCACTCTGGCTTGTTTTTTCAGTGGAGAGGTAGCCTATCCATTGGAGGATCAAAACAGAGGGCTCCCTCGGGAATATTTATATATTTTTGGCATCACGCCAACCATCTATCATCCCTCACAGCAATCTCCAAACTCTATATCTCGCATTATTTTTAGTGGCGCTTGCCGAGAGGGTTCATTGAGCTCATCAAGAGGGTCTATTTATGAATAGAGGGATCAACCTTCTATTGAGAAATACCATTGGAGGAGGGCATTATCATTTCAGATCTATCATAGCCTCATTCTATTCGCTCGAGTTTTTAGTGACATATCAACCCTACGTGTTATTGTCACATTGTATATTTTTGTTGGTATTTCTAGCAATATTTTCTAGGTTGGCTAGAAATCATGTATTAGAGCCCATATCTTCCTTTATGGGCATTTCTTTTGTATCTATCAGCCATATTACATCTATGTATGTTTACAAGATAGGCTACACCGATATAGACAATGCGTCACTAATTTCCGGCATTCTATACAAAGAGTGCAGTCTCATGTGCTTATTGATATGATTATGGGAGACTTGTTCTTATTGCTTGAGTGTCTTGACCCTCAAGATATTTTTGTATATTGTTGATGATATTTGAATAAAATGATGGCTGCATATTGCTCCCTCTTATGACATGTTCATAGTTTTTGTGTTTTACATTATTATGTCTTGTATTGTCGCTATTTCCATTTTGGGATATTACAGTATTTGGGCCTCTTTCTCTTTGATGATCAAGCTTGAGGCCTCACGGCCATCTTGCTCGATCCAAGTCAACTAGATCAAACTATGTTTCCTCCTCATGAGGGTCTTCATCCTCTTGCATGGCTTCCTCTTGAACAACTCGCCTCTTTTTGCTTTTTTCTTTCCCTTTTGTACCTTCTTTTCTAACGAATAAGGCAAGGTCCCTTCCATAATCTGTGGAGAAAACACCGCCTAGGCCCTCTATGATAAGTTTTGACCAATGTGTCTTTTTCAAACTCTTTGGTCTTTTTTAGGCTTGTTGACCACAACTCCGCCGGATGACCCAATTTGGCTATGAAATACTAATGATGGTGATGAGATGGGTCTAGTAGGTTGACCTAATGGAGGAATAGGTGCAAAGGTGCTGAGGTGGAGGAGGCATAGTTTCAACATGCCGAGCTTGTGGAGCGATGAAGACATCATTGGAAATGAAAGTGTCCCATGAAATATTCAGTTGATTTAGATTATGAAGGACAATTATCTTGATCGAGTGAGTGGTGGAAGAGGTTATTAATTTGTCGACTATATTGATATGAAAGGACTATATTAGTTTGTTGTGCTAAGTGTCTTTTCGCTTATAAAACATGTGCATACTTGGCTCCATAGTTTGCTTAAGGATTGAGAATTTTAACCATGAAATATAGATGATTTTGTGAATTAGAAGCATGAAAATAAGCCTAAATAACACTGAACGATAGTGTATAACAGAGAAATAAAACCACACGTAACATTTGCACAAAGCGAGCATGATGAAGCAGCTCACCCCTCCTAGGCTACATCCGTCTGGTCCAGCTCCTAATGACATGTCCATCTTTCATTATGCTCAAAATTTTGCAAATACATGTGATTACAAGCCTCTAATGGTTTTTTCCTCTTCACCAATGACTCCAAAATGCCCCAATTAGTCTTGGTTGACTCTCCATTCACTCGCATTGGGCGAAAATTGACACTCCAAGTCATTTTCTAAGTAACTCCTAGCAAACCTCCACTAACTCGTGGAGAAATCCACCTAACTTCAATTAAATTTGGCAATTCATTAGGGGAATTTTGAGGTCTAAAATGGGCCTCCTAAGGAAATTATAAAATAATAGTGGAAATAATAAAATAAGATTTGATGATATCATCAAACTTTAGAGGGAAAAAAAGAAAAAACTTCTTTTTCAACACATATTTTTTCGGCTTATCTCCCAAAGTTGTTACTCAAATTTCGAGTGGGAGTACTCATTGGATACAAAATTTAATTCCTCATCCAGGGAGTACCCATGTTGTATACTTTAGAGGGGTCCTACTACACTAAAAATGAGAAATACATGAAAAACGTGATTGTAATCACATTCTTTTTTTTAATGTATTTCTCATTTTTTCATGTGGCAGAGTTCCATCGAAAGTATGCAACATGGGTACTCCTTGGATGAGGAATTAAATTTTGCATCTAATGAGTACTCCCACTCGAAATTTGAGTAAAAAAAATTGGGAGATAAGTTGAAAATACAAGTTGAAAAAAATAGTTTTATTATTTTATTATTTGTTGATCTTTTTACCTCGGTGAATCCTCCCCCCATGGTTGACATCATCATCTTGAATCCTTTGGTTCTTATAAATTTTATTTTTGTTGTACATTTTTTCTTAGAAGGCCCATTTTAGACCTCAAAATTCCCCTAATGTCCATAAATTTAGGGCGTGCTCGAACTTTCCTCGCCAAAGGGCTAACTCGAAAATTAAATGTCAAGGGTAGGGGTGCCCACATGCGCACCCACTAACCCCGCCCTCGACCATAACGGTCAATGGAACCATAGGCTCGAACCGTGAAGAGGAATTTTATTAAACCACCGCATGTGATAACCCGGTGGAGTTAAATGCTCGCAGATGACCAAACCATCGGAGTAACATTAACCGTCTGGTGCTAATGTAGCAATGTGACAAGGTATTGCGGGTATGGTGAATGTTTGCGTGAAATGGCAGTGGTATTAACCGTTGAACGTTACATTTTATGTTGCGGTTTACATGTGAATTCTCTATGGGGGCTGGGACTACTAGCAGGCCCCCCAAACCCCCGCTCCACTATACATGAAACTTCAAATAGAGTCGTGTGCACCTATATAGTTAAGTAACATTGTAGCCCAATTGGTGGAGTGCTCTATGCACAAGTCGGAGGTTGTGGGGTCGAACCTTGCGCACCTCGACCTAATTTTACACTACTACTAAGGGGACATGTGGTGGCCTTAGGGCCGGCCATGTGCCACCTTGTAATTGGTCCACTAAAATCAATGTACAATCCACCATTAAATCACAACATGACACTTGTCGCCTTCTAACCGGCTTTGAGAAAAATAATATTCTTTGAAATATTCCTTTTTGTCGACTTTGCACTTACATGCTGATCGGGCATCCCGACTCAACCCTATCGCAAAAATTTAGATGCTTGGGAATTGATTAGAACATGATATCTCCCTCATACGACATCAATTTTTTCAAACCGTTCATGATGTCGAATCGTAAAGAAGAGATCTACACAACCATTCTAGTTTCAACCCAATCCTCGTAACTTTCAATTTTGAGCAAAATTTATGAACTCCTTATCACACCTCCCCATTTGGAAGATTTTGGACCTGAAAAGACTTGATTACATGTTCAGTAGATGAAGGTAAAACTCCCTCACCTTTCCAAATTCCATCCACTTTTCCTTCCTTGGCTTATTGCCTTTGAGCCCAACTCAAATGTAGTCAACACTTCCCCTCTTAGATGCTCTTATCCTATTATCAAGATTGTATCTTCCTTGCGCTCATCCGTAAATTATGGCAAGAAATATTCAATAGAAGGAAGTTGAACATCACTTCCTTGATCATCGATCAAAGGTGGCTCATACAAATGTAAGTTTTCAACATTAACAACTCGAATGCATTTTCATAGATGAAGGCAAGTCAAGTTGAAATGCATTGTTACCAACTTGCTTTATGATCTTGAATGGACCATAGAGAATGGGTTTGAGCTTTTTTACCTTCCCCTTGCATCCTTTCTTTGCTTATGTGCAACCATACCTCATCTCCTTCTTGAAGCTTGTGATCAACTCTATGTTTGTCATGCCTCTCCTTGTATTTTCTTTGACTTTTCTCAAGATGTTCTTGAACTTGTTGATGAATAATCTGAATTTTCTCAATGAACTTGCGAGCCTTGTCAATATCACTATGCCCATCGATTGCAACATCCTTCTCAAAGATGCATTCTAATGGCGATTTTGGCAAATTCCCAAAGCATACTTCAAAAGGTGATGTATTTGTAGAAGAGTGCTTTTCCGGTTGTAAGCGTGATGAATGTAATGCGCTTGCTCATCCCACAACTTAGGATGTTTGTCGCAATATCCTCTCGACAGATGCACAACGATTCTGTCTCACCACCTTGGTTTGGACATCATTTTGCGATGAAAAGTTGTACTCTTTTTTTCAACTTTGTGGCCATCATACTCCAAAGATTGGACCAAAAATTCCCAATGACCCCCGGAATCCCCTGTCACTAACAATAGAAGTAGGCAATCCATAATGAACCCATACATGTTGAAAAAAAGTTCAACAATTTTTTTTAGCAAGTAATGGTTTTCTTACATGGCATAAGTATACACATTTTCTTGAATCTATCCACAACTACATAAAGATAATCATGTTGTTTTCTTGACATAGGTATACCTCCAACAAAGTCCATGGAGACACTCTCCCATGGCCTTGATGGTACCGATGAGTGGCGTGTACAACCCCCGACCTTCCTATTGCTAGGCTTGCTTGTTACACACATAGAAGAACCTCTTATAAAACACAAAAAAAATATCTATCATGCGAGGCCAATAGCAATACCTCCATATATGCGCCCACTGTTTTTCTTACCCCAAAGTGTCCAACAATAAGAGATGAATGAGCTTCTCTCATGACACTTAGCCTGTCTCGTTGTGGTATACACAGCTTTTCCTAAATGAAACAAGTAAATTGTTATGCATGTGATAATCATTTTCTTCAACTTGATTCCCTTCACTCAAACCAAAGATACACATCTTGAAAATCAACATCATGTGCATATTTTTCTAAGTAACTCTCATGTACAATAGGATCATTTTGAGTAAAGTAGAAGCACTTATAATTGGTCTTGAAAGCATATCAACAAATTTATTGAAAATACCTTTCTTGTGCCTTATAACCAAGTGAAATCGTTGAAGAAATCACATCCACCCGAAATGTTGTGATTGCTACAATTTTGTTTGCGATCGCAAGTACTATAATGGTTGGTGATTGGTATGTACAATCGTCTCTTTACCCATCAAGTAGTGTTTCCACTTCTTGATGCTTTGTACCAACGCATACGCTTCTTTTTTCATATGTGGGATAATCATTTATAGCACAATTGAATATTTCGAATGAAAAGCGATAGGCTTACCATGCTACAAAAGAACCGCACCCATGGCATAATCACTAGCATCGCTTTTTATCTCGAATGGTTGTCTCAAATTCGGTAATGCAAGGACTAGAGCTGAACTGATATTGTCTTTTAAAGCTTCAAAAAGCTTGCTACCGTTTGCCTCCCCATTAGAAGCCTTTCTTCACACTTGTCACCGCATGCATAGGAGTTGCAATGGCGTAAAAGTTAGCAATAAACTTTCTCCAATAATGAGCTGCACCTAAGAAAATTCTTACCTCGGTTATCGTTTTGGGAGTGGGCCAATTCACAATGGCTTCCACTTTAGAAGGGTCAATTCTCAACTCACCTCCTCCTAAAACGTGTCCCAAATAAACCAAAGAAGTATTTCCAAACTCACACTTTGACATCTTAAGAAATAATTTATGTTTCTTCAAAACATCAAGCACTTTATTCACATGCAAGACATGTTCTTCTCTTGTTTTGCTGAAAATTAATATGTCATCTAAGTACACAATCAAAAATTCATCAAGAAATGGATGCAAAACACTATTCATAACACGCATGAAATTTTTTTGTTGCATTACACAAACCAAATGGCATAACCAACCACTCAAAGAGTCCTTGTTTGGTTTTGAATGCAATTTTCCATACATCACTTTCTCGCAATTCTTACTTGATATCCACTTCATAAAATAAACTTAGTGAAAAACTTTTCTTCTTTCATCCGATCAAGAAAATCATCTATCCTTGGGAGTGGGTATCGATTCTTTACCGTTATCTTATTCAAAGCTCGAAGTCTACACATATGCTCCAAGTCCCATCTTTCTTCGAATCAAGATTATGGGTGAACCGCATGGTGAGGTGCTTGGCCTTATGATTCCTTTGTCCAACATCTCCTTGATTTTCCTCTTTATTTTAGCATTCTCCATTATCGACATGTGATACATTCCGATGTTTGGAAGAGGAAAATATTGTCTGCAATCGAATCTCATGTTGAATCTCCCTTTTTTGGAGGCAATCCTATTGGCTCCTAAAACATCTCATGATGTGCATCAACTACATCATATAAATCTGATTTCAACTTAGGATCACAACCCTCAAATGATTCATGATTAACATCAACTTTAGGCTTAATCATTAGAAGAACAAAATTCTTACTTGAATTTCCCAACCTCTTTACCCGTCTAGAATTTACCATAGCAATATTTGTCTTCTTGTGATGTGCGTTAACAATGTACTCCTTGCCATCTTTGAATAAATGGTATTTTTTTCTCATGGCGATGGAAGATTGATTTCCGTCATCCAAGTAAGGACTCCCCAACACAATACCCTGTTATGTCAAGCGGAACCACATCTAATTCAATCGTGTCAACAAAATGTGTAGTTATTGCAAACCGCAATATACACTTCTTTGAAACCTCGTAAATTTGAATCCTTACAAATCCAACCAAGTGGATATGGTTTTGGATGTGGTATGGTCTCAAGATTAAGTTTCTTGACCAAGTATTTAGAGATTAGGTTTTCTTGTGACCCACCGTCAAACATGTGTCAATATTAATATGTTTGTATATGACCCTTACATGAAACAGCTCAATTCTTTCTTCTTCATTGGAGCATGTATCCCGATGCTTTGATGTACTAGTTCTGGGTTTATTTTTAATTTCTTTCCCCTTCATGTTCTTTAATCCCATGGCTATAATTTTAGATTCATCACTTGAATCCTCTCCTAAATCATGTTGATTTGTAGTTGCACTTTTTTTGTTTCCCTTTGTTGTTGTAGTACTTGGTCTTCTTTTTAGGATTTAATTTCCAACAATGATTTTCATCATGGCCTTATTTTGAACAATGTTTACAAACCAATTTTTTCTCCCTCTTTCTTGACATATGCATTCTTTTTTGCTTTTTACCTTTTGAGGTCTTCTCTTTGAATTTACCCTTGAAAGGTTTCTTCCTACCCTCTTCAAAAATGTTTTTCCCTCTAGCTTCTAGATGTGTTGCTTGAATACATACTTCATCTAGACTTGTCGGGTCAAACATGAGGATAGTATGTTTTAGGTAGCTATGCAAGCCTCCTATGTACTTGAGAAAAGTATCTTGGCTCTACAAATATACCCCTAATAAGAGAGCCCTTCTCCTAAATTCTTGGGTGTATTCTTGCACATTTTGTCCTTTCAATTGTCTAAAGTTTTGCCAGCTCATTATGGCTTTCTGCATATGAACTAATGGATAAAACTATTGTTTTATTGCAAGTAATGAAATCAGTCCCATGATAGAATAATCTTACCATGCTTCTTGATCTCCTCCTTTGTCTTGGCTTCCCACCAAACAAGTGTTGCACTTTCCATTCTCAATGAAGCTAATTGGATTTTGGTATCATCATCTTGAAGGTTTTGGATTCTCAAATAGACCTCCAATTTACTAGTCCAATTATTAAGCTTTTTCTCGCATTGACTTCACCATTAAACATTGGAAATTCAAACTTAACATTGAGTTTTTAAAAAAAGGACTTTTACCAGTTGTTCTTTGACTTGTGTGGCTAATGTATTGAAGTTGAAGTAGAGGATGATGAGGATGAGGGTGAGGATAGTGACTTTCCACCGCCTCCATTTCCTCCATTTCCCTTCTTTGACTTGTCTTCATCATTGTGACCTCCTGATGATCCCTCCCTTCCTTATGAAGTTTGGATCCTTCTCCTTCCAGTTTCTCATTCATTTCTGGATAACGGATTCTAACCATCTCAGTCAAGTCAAGGAATGCTTTCCTGGGCACTCTTTCCTCCTCTTTGGGATCAACTTCTTCATGGATTTCCCCTTCCTCTTGAGGCATTCTTAATGGCACTTTTTCTTCCTTAAGAGGTGAACTAGGTGGTGGAGATTGTGGCAATCTTGATCTCCTTTGTTTTGGCTCACTTTGAGACCCTCTTGCTTCCACCAATGTGCCTTCTCCTCTCTTGAGCTTGAGCCTAGTAAGAATCTAACACTTGCAAACAGTTAAAAAAAATATTTTTCACAAAACAACACCGGAGAATAAACTCTAGCTCCGATACCAAACTGTTCCCGAAAGGGTTGTATTAGTTTGCTATGCTAAGTGTCTTTTTAGTTATAAAACATGTGCATACTTGGCTCCATAGTTTGCTTAAGGATTGAGAATTTTAACCATGAAATATAGATGATTTTGTGAATTAGAAGCATGAAAATAAGCCAAAAATAACATCGAACAACAGATGTATAATAGAGAAATAAAACCACACATAAAATTTACACAGTAGGGCATGATGAAGCGCTCACCCCTCTTGGGCTACATCTGCTAGTCCACCTCCCAATGGCATGTCCATCTTTCATTATGCTCAAAATTTTGCAAATACATGTGTTTACGGTGCTTCTAATGATTTTTTTTCTCTACACCAATAGCTCCGTAATGCTCCAATTAGTCTAGATTGACTCTTCATTCACTCAAATTAGGCGAAAATTGACCCCCCTAAGTCATTTTCCCAGTAACTCCCTAGAATACCTTCACTAATTGTGGAGAAATCCACCTAACTCAGATCAAATTTGGAAATTTCAACAAATATAGGGTGCTCTCTAACTTTACCGCTGCTAATCGTAAATTAAATTTCAAGGGTAGGGGTGGCCACATGCGCACCCTGCTAACCCCCGCATGACCGTAATGGTTGGCGGGACCGTAGGCTTGAACTCGCGTGGAGAAATGTTATTAAACCACCACATGTGACAACTTGGTGGAGTTAAATGCTGCAGCCGACTAAGCCGTTGGAGTAACCGTAACCGTCGGTGCTAACGTAGCAATGAGACAAGGTATTGTGGTTATGATTAATGTTTGTGGAAATGGCAGGTATTAATTGTCGACGTTACATTTTATGTCGCGGTTTACATGTGAATGCTCTACGGGGCCACCAGCGGTCCCCAACCCCCACTCCACTATATATGAAACCTACAATAGAACCGATGCACCTATATAGTTAAGTAACATTATAGCCCGGTTGGTGGAGAGCTTTCGCATGCGATGCCGGAGGTTGCAGAGTCGAACCTTGCGGACCTCGGCTTAAATTTTACACTATCGCTAAGGGGACACGTGGCGGCCTCGGCGCTAGCCATGTGTCACCCTTAATTGGTCCACCAAAATCAACATACAATCCACGATCAAATCACAACACGACACTTGTCGGCTTTTGAAGGAATATTCTTTAGAATATTCCTTTTTACCGACTATGCACCCTCGCATGCCGATTGGGCATCCCAATCAACCATGTTGCAAAATTTTATGTTTGGGAAATCGATTAGAACGTGATATCTCCCTCATACAACATGGGTTTTTCGAACCGTTCACGATGCCGTAATAAAAAAAGATGAGATCTACACAACCATCTTGGTTTCAACCCAATCATGTAACTTTCAATTTTGAGCAAATTTTATGAACTCCTTATCACATACTCTCTCTTCTGTACTATGTAGGCCATTTTATCAATGTTGTTGAGAAAGTAGTATGGGATGATGAGCAATTTCACTCTTGTGAAGTGCATGAGAAATTTGATATGATATGTGCAGAGTCTGGAGAATCTGCCTTCACAAGAGAAGTATTTCATGATGATTTTCATCATGGGAGCATATCTATCAAGAAGGTATTTGAAAGCAAAAAATCTCTTTCCTTCATTTCTGTACCGAGCCTTGAGGAATGGTTCATAATTATGGTCATATAGATCTTTGGCCTTGAACCATTTCTCACCCACATTAGGTATCCCCCGTAGCGAAAGAACAATGATGGTTGTGGAGATGGTGAAGGTCACACTTGCAAGGGTCACTTGGTTGTCTTGAATTTTTGAGTTGAAAACTTTGTTGGCAATATGATGCGAGTGTTTTCCTTGATGGCAACCAACTCGAATGAAGATGAAGACATTAGATAGTTGACATGTGTTGTCCTTGATGGCAATCCACCCGATGAAGTTATTCTTGACCCGATAGACTTGGTAAATGATGTAAATCTGATATAAAATGATGTTTGCTAGCAATATGATGCCGAGTGTTGTCCTTGAAAGACAATCCAATTTGATGAAGATGATGACAACTTACTTGATGAAGTTGTGCTTGATAGAATATGTTCTTGATGAGCTAAATATGATGTATCTACAGTGTGTACATAAGGCAGCGAAGAAAGGAACTCAGCATGTACTAAATCCATGATGAAAAGAGTATGTTTCAAGGCATACGCGGATATGTCTAGGGGAAGTCGCGTATGCACGCGGGAAAGAATGTGCCAAGTCGCGTATGGGCAAAAGCGCTCAAAAGTGCAAAACCAGGGGTAACCACCATGGTATTGACCCATTTTATTGGGTAATGATCCGCCTAATTGACCCCGTCCAGGAATACCATCGGATGTAATGTGGTTTTGGGCTCATGGTATTGAAAAAGGGGCTCATGGTATTGAAAAGGATAAACCTATATAAGGAAGAGAAATTCATTGTGCAAATCACAAGTGTGAGAGCTAAGATGTACGAGCTTGAATGAATACTTCTCTGTGAAGTATATCTGTATGGAAAAGGGTAAAGGGTTGATGATAGATGCGGATCTATGATGCACATGAAATGATGGAATTTGGATATATAGATCTGAAATGTCTGTGTTGCTAGTCTGTTTATGGAGTGATTAGATGCAGATTGAGCGAACATCTGTCCGAAGTAAAGGGTTGAATCTGAACCAAATATCTGTTCTGAAGAAGTATGCTGCTCCATAATGATTGAAGATCTATACGCTACTTCGCCGCGGAGGAAGCGCGTATATACGCAGCTTCAGCGAAGAGAAAGCGCGTATGCGCAATAAAATATACACTGAGGTATACGCTAGTTTGTGTGGACGGAAGCGCGTATATACGCGACATCAGTGAAGTGAAAGCGCGTATGCAAACTAGGGTTTGCTGAAGCATGGGGTATGAAACATCTGATCTGTTCTGTTGTATTACTGCTATCTGATCTGTGTTGTCTGAATTGATAAGTATCTGTTGATGATGTATGTTTGAGCTTAAAAGTATGGAAAGGGTCCAGTCTGAAAATATGATGAAACGTGGCCTACCAATTGTGTTCTATTGAAGTTGTTGGATCCAGTGTGAAAATTGATGAAACGTGGTCCATAGAGGTGCTGAGGGTTGTAGCCTTCAGTCAGGGGGTCGTAGCTCCCTTCCAGGTGAGGCTGGTAAACGAGAGCAGGGGGTCGTAGCTCCCTTCCAGGAGAGGCTAGTAAACGAGTCAGGGGGTTAGAGCTCCCTTCCAGGAGAGGCTGGTAAACGAGCGCAGGTGGGTGCCTGCGTGCTGGTAGAGTCTGCACCAGCACATATGTTGTAAGATGTTTTCTCTATAATAAAATATTGAAGGTTGAGCAACTGCAGCGGTGGTTTTCTCCCGACTTGGGTTTCCACCTAAAAATCCTGGTGTTCATGTGTGATGCTTTGTGTGATGGTTTATTCTGTTCTTACTGCACATTTTTACTGTTTATTAAACATCTAATGAATGAATGATGGAATGATATAAGTGAAGAATTAATGACATAATTAGATCTCTGTGTATACGCGAGTTTCATAAAGGGTATCCGCGTATATACGCGAGTCTGTTTCAGGAAAGTAGCGTATGGGTTTTAGAAGCAAGAAAAAGTAAAATTTTTGAATATGCAGTAAATACTGATTCACCCCCCCCTCTCAGTATTTTTCCCAACAATTGGTATCAGAGCAGGTCCTTCTGCAGAAGCTTGATCGCTTGAAGGAGATCCATCGCAATGGGAAAGAAGCAAAAGAAGAAGGTTACTCAAAGAAAGAAGATGCCTCAGAAATCATGTATAACAGAAATTGAAGGAGATGAAACAGGTATTGATCGTTGTTCTTGTATTTTACTTAACTGTATATGCAAGGGTTATGATAGTGGAAGTGACAGTATGGATCCGGAAGTCTCTGACGAAGCTCTACAAGTGCTCATGGCAAAGAAGCAAAAGAAGAAGGCCAATGAAATGAAGATAGTTCAAAAAACATGTGCAGGAGAAAATGAAGAAGATAAAACAGGTATTGAGTATTATTCTTGTGATTCACTTTCCTGTGCATGCAATGGTGAAGATAGTAATGTCATGGATCTAGAAGAAGTTATCAAGATCAAAGTTGAAGATCAACTAAGAGCATATAAAGAAAACGATTCTATCTCAAAAGAGTTAATCTCTAGAATGAAAGAACAGATGAACAAGTATCAAAGGTTGTATGACAATGTAACCAATCAATGTAAGGGACTTGAAGCAGAAAACGTTTCTCTAAAAACAGATCTGGAAAAATCAAAAGGGAAGAATAAAGGTCTTGAAGTTGGAATCATCTCTCTACGAGCAAAACTTGAAGCATCAAGTAAGAAGAGTGAGGAACCTCTACAATCATTTGAAAATGAAGAACTTGGAGCAAAAATCTGGTCTGTCATAGAAGAATCATACAAGGAACATGAAGAACTTCTACAAGCAGATCTTGAAGAATCAAACAAGAAGAATGCAAGACTTGAAGCAGAAATCGTCTCCCTCAAGGAAGATCTCGAAGCATCAAACAAGAAGAATGAAGAACTCTTACAAACTTTTGAAGAACAAGAAAAAGGGTTGAAAGAAGAGATTCTAAATCTGAATCATCAAGTAGAAGATGGAAGAAGGAAAGAAGAAAGCATGACAAAGCAATGTCAAGACTTGGAGGTTGAGGTAAACATTCTCAAAGGTAAATTAGAAGAAAAGGTTAAACTTTTGAGGTTTCAAGATAGTACTAATATTTTGGACAATATTCTGAGTAATCAAAGGTCTCCTTCTATCAAACTTGGTCTTGGTTTCCATGAAGCTGTTAAAGGAGAATCTAGCTCACAAGGAAGTGCTAAAAACTCAGAGGATGTCAATACAAAACCCGAAGTGTTGAAAGAGACAAAATATCAACCAACAATCATGAATTCTCAAAGGAATTCATTCAAGAACGTTGAATGTTTTAAATGTCATAATTATGGGCATGTTGCAGCAAATTGCAGAAGCAGAACAATTCAGCCACAAACAAACATATTCTACTCAGAAAGGTACTCTGGTAACTTCAAGGGATATTGTTTTTCATGTAACAAGTATGGACATAAAGCAGCTGATTGTAAAAGGAGGAAGATTAGAAATATTCATTATGATTCTTATGCTTATTTCTCTGGACACATGAGATGTTATTCTTGTAACAAGTATGGACATGTAGAAAAGGAATGTAGGTTGAACAGATATGAGAAATTGGATAACTTCCAGCACACAAATAGAAAGTTCAAACAAATCTGGAAAAAGATGGAGGACCGATCAGAAACGTAGGGAATTTTGACCCTACTGCAGTCATCCGCTTCTGAAGCTTACTTTTCTTATTGACTGTAGGAATGATGTGGGATACATTATGAGATTGAGTAATGTATCGTCATAGGGGGAGCAATGTATGATGACTCTCTTGATTGATTTGATTATTCTGGTTATATGTATTTCTGACAGAGCATCTGATATGAAGAAGACAGGTACAGGAAGTACAAGTTCAGGGGGAGATGAAGGAATGTGAAAAATTTCTATGCTTCACTTTCCATATGCGGGTTCTATTAACAAAAGTCGTGTATACAGGCGAGTTCCAGAGACACAGTCGCGTATGCATTGATGATAAGAGAATTTATATGATAGCTGAAGATCTGGAGCAGAGGTTCAGGGGGAGCATCAGTCTGACTGTTAATAACTGTATTATTGACTCAATTTCAGCTTAGTTTCTCAATTCTAAATAATGAGGAAACGATACATGGTTTCTTGTGTTGAAGATTTTGGATGAGTCCTGTTTGCTTGTTGATGAAGAGTATTCATTGTTGAGATGAAAGTCCTATAATTCGGAGATAAGGGCAGCCCATGCAGAGATTGTTGCTGATGACTTGCTGATGAACGTTTTCAGGTTGCACAAGTTAAGAAGGAGCACTGGTCCAGGGGGAGTAGCAGGTTGATGATTGCATTGTTGGCAATATGATTGCTTATTCTTTGGTTTTTGTGATACTCATGCTCAAATGATGATGACTTGGTACATGGATTATTATGATGAGATTTTGAGCCCTGGTTGCTGATAAGTATCTTTTGTGCTCACACATGGATGAGTTGGATGTAGTTTGATTCAGAAATAAGAATAGATCATGCAGAGTTGGTTACTATGGTTGAGATCTTTTGCCTGCATAGGTTACTTCATGCTAAATCTTGAAGATCATGGTGATATTGGACCACATGGATGATTTCTTGACACTTATTTGAAGATGCTGTTATGGTATGATAATCTCTCTTGGAAAGAATGTATTGATGCTGCACGGAATATGAAGACTTGGTTACTAATGCGCTTATGCTACCACCATTGGATGACGCTTGAAGACACAACTACTCTGTTCTATCTGTAGTCCAGGGAAGCAGTCAAATATCTCAGAAAGAAGCTGAACACTGGCTTTTCTCTCGGGAGGATCCAGATACGGGCCAAAATATAGAAATTGGTAGTGGATACGTAGGTTCTGTAAGAAACACGATCGCGTATGTCTGTGAGTTCTGCTCACCAGAAAGGCTTCGCGTATGTACGATTGTGACAAATTTTTCTTGGAGTCGATCTCTCCAAGCTTGCATTACTTATTGTTATTTAGTATCTCTGATATTGTTTGGTATCTCTGGTGGTGTTCCAGTTCTCATAATTCTATTTCTAATGATTTGATGAAGATGTTTTGATGAGTTGTTGGTGAAAGTGTTCAGGATGCACAAACTAAGGGGGAGCCTTAGTCATATGAAAAGGATGCATGGATGCACAGATTCAGGGGGAGCATTAGCTTTGCTGAGTATAATGCAGTGTTGGCATTATGATGATTCTGAAATATGTTCTCTTTCTTGAGGACTTTTTGGTGTTGGTCTTAAAGTTATATCTGTTGTTTGATGAAAAGGTCTTGTTGAGACTCATGATGTAAAATTGTAATATTTAGTCATGTAAGGACTCGTCAAAATTGTAAACCCACTTGGTTGGGTAGCTGAGTCAAATTTTGTAAACCCACTTGGTTGGGTAGATGAGTTGAAATATGTAAACCCACTTGGTTGGGTGCTTGAGTCTCATATGTAAATCCACTTGGTTGGATATTTGTTGTAAGTATGAGTCTTTGGTGATAGGAAGTTCATAGAGTCATGTACTTCATTGAAAAATATGTTTGAAGATTCAGCATGAACTCAGGGGGAGCTTGGTCACTTCAGTATATATCAGATCTGCAGAACGATTCTTCCACATGCGGAGAAAAGGGGGAGAGTATGTTGGTTTTGATCCACCCTTTGCCCTTGATGTCAAAGGGGGAGAGTGACATGGTGTTTGTATGAAGAGAAAGAATGGTGTCAAAAATGGAGAGAGTGACATGGTGTCATTGTATTTTTAATGTATCTATTTGTTGTGGTAACCAAACACCATCGTGATTGCCATCAAGTCCAAAGGGGGAGATTGTTGGCAATATGATGCAGGGTGTTGTCCTTGATGGCAACCCACTGAATGAAGATGAAGACATGAGATAGTTGACATGTGTTGTCCTTGATGGCAATCCACCTGATGAAGTTATTCTTGACCTGATAGACTTGGTAAATGATGTAAATCTGATATGAAATGATGTTTTCTAGCAATATGATGCTGAGTGTTGTCCTTGAAAGACAACCCACTTGATGAAGATGATGGCAACTTACTCGATGAAGTTGTGCTTGATAGAATATGTCTTGATGAACTAAATATGATGTATCTATAGTGAGTACAGAAGGCAATGAAGAAAAGATTTTAGCATGTGCTAAATCTATGGTGAAAAGAGTATGTCTCAAGGCATACGCGGATTTGCCTAGGAGAAGTCGCGTATGCAGGAAAAGAACGTGATAAGTCGTGTGGGCAAAAGCGCTCAAAAGTGCAAAACCGAGGTAACCATACAGTATTGACCCAGTGTATTGAGTGTGAGACCGTCTAAATGACCCGCGTCCCGGGGAATACCATCGATAATGTAGTTTGGGCTCATAGTATTGTTGGCTCATGGTATTGAAAAAGGATAAACCTATATAAGGAGAAGAAATTCATTGTGCTAATTAGGAGAATGAGAGCAAGATGTCTGAGCTTGAATGAATACTTCTCTGTGAAGTATATCTGTATGGAAAGGGTAAAGGGTTGATGATAGATCTGAATCTATGAAGCACTTATGAAGAAATGATGAAGCAGGATCTTTAGATCTGAAATGTACTTGTATTTGCTAGATCTATTTATGGAGTGATTAGATCTGTGATGAGGCGAACATCTGTCTGAAGTAAAGGGTTGAATCTGAACTGAATATCTGATCTGAAGAAGTACGTAGCTCTGTAAAGGTTGAAGATCTATACGCTACTTCGCCGCATAGGAAGCGCGTATATACGCGGCTTCGCTGAAGGTAAAGCGCGTATGCGCAATGAAATTTATACTGAAGTATACGCTGGTTTCTGTGGACGTAAGCACGTATATACGCGATATCAGTGAAGTGAAAGCGTGTATGCAAACTAGGGTTTGCTGAAGCATGGGGTATGAAACATCTGATCTGTTCTGCTGTATTACTACTATCTGATCTGTGTTGTCTGAATTGGTAAGTATCTGTTGGTGATGTATGTTTGAGCTTAAAAGTATGGAAAGGGGTCCAGTCTGAAAATATGATGAAACGTGACCTGCAAGTTGTGTTCTATTGAAGTTGTTGGATCCAGTGTGAAAATTGATGAAACGTGGTCCATATTGGTGCTGAGGGTTGTAGCCTTCAGTCAGGGGGTTGTAGCTCCCTTCCAGGTGAGGCTGGTAAACGAGATCAGGAGGTCGTAGCTCCCTTCCAGGAGAGGCTGGTAAACGAGTCAGGGGGTTGGAGCTCCCTTCCAGGAGAGGCTGGTAAACGAGCGCAGGTGGGTGCCTGCGTGCTGGTAGGAGTCTGCACCAGCACATATGTTGTAAGATGTTTTCTCTATAATAAAATATTGAAGGCTAAGCAACTGTAGCGGTGGTTTTCTCCCGACTTGGGTTTCCACCTAAAATCCTGGTGTTCATGTGTGATGCTTATGTGTGATGGTTTATTCTGTTCTTACTGCACATGTTTACTATTTATAGAACATCTAATGAATGAATGATGAAATGATATAAGTGAAGAATTAATGGCATATTTAGATCTCTGCAAATACGCAAGTTGTATGAAGGACATCCGCATGTATACGCGAGTTTACTAAAGGAAAGTGGCGTATGGGTTTTAGAAGAGTGAAAAAGTAAAAAGTTTTGAATATGCAGTAAATACTGATTCACCCCCCCCCTCTCAGTATTTTTCCCAACCCAGCAAACTCTTGGTCAAAATAGGGTGATTTTGAACTCTTTGGACCATTTCACAGAAATCAAAGAAGCCCACATGTTTGAAACAAGTGACTACCATGGGTGAGGCCATAAAATCTCTGGTGTTAGTTGGCTCAAGCCTCAAAATCCTCCCTCCCTAGTGAGGTTTTCTTTCCTCTCTGTCCTCCTCCATGATGCTTGTTTTGGTTATGAAAACCCTATGGAAGGGAAAGGGGAGTGGGAAATAGGTTTAGGGAGTGGAGATTGGTGTAGGAAAAATTAGGGAAGTAGGGAAGGGGGTTAGGGAACTTAGGGTATTGATAGAGAATCAAAATACTTAGGGAAATGGGATTTATAAATTTATTACAGGTATAGGGTGGCTACCTAGGAAAATTGTAGCCTAGGAGCTAGGGTTTTGGGGAATGTGTCTTAAGAATGGGGATTTAGTGATATAGGGATATGGATAAGGTTTACCGAGATGTGGGAAGGCTAGATTTGGGTTTAGGGGAGCAAATTTAGGATGTAGGAGTGAAAATAGTATTAATAGCTTCAAAACTCAAAACTTGAAACAAGGAGAATTAATACCATGAAATTTGCAATGATGAAATGTCTGGAGGGCTTTGATGAGGTTAAATTACTTGTTTACAACTGAATGAAAACTGAATTGATGATTAGAAATACTTGCAAGAGGTTTTGGGCATTTTGAGCGAAGTTGGGAAAGAACGCAGCGCCTTTTCCAGGAGCACAATGCCTTTGCCAGGAGCGCAGCGCCTTTCCTCCAGGTGTGTAGCACCACCCAAAAACTTTGTTTTTATCCTTACAAATTTGATTTTCGAGCTGAGGGAGTGAGAGCTTAATGGCTTAGAGATAAAATGAGTGCCTCTTTGATCTTTTGAAGAGCTTTATACTTGATGGATTGGATGAATTAGCTCTTGGGACCCACTTTTCCTTCTCACATTCACTTTAAGCGTTTGAACCTTTACCTTTCACTTTGACTTTAATTTTTTGAATTTGATCATTTGATGGATTTGAGAACACTAGGATTTTGGAAACTTTGATTTTCTTGGCATATGGAACTCTGAGTTGGAAGCTATTTGGTAACATGAACTTATTACATATTTGAGAAAACAAAAATTACATAATGGAATAAAAATTAAATTACATGTCAACTTTACATAGGAAAGTGAGTTTATTTGTCACTCTCTTACTTGCTGGTCTGTTATGCATGTAGATGGTAGTTTGATGGACCTTGAAATCCCTAAGACCTAATGGAAACCCTAACTGAATGAACTTCATGGTGAAATGATTGAAAAGGTGATAAAAACTCATGAATGATGGACACTTAGCATAGTGATGAAATAAGCTAGCAAGTGATGAATTTTTTTTTGAAAGGAGTGAAACTTGATTTAAATCTGCACCAAGTGATCAAATTTTTGCGTGACCTAGTGGAATGATAAAAATTTCATAATGGGAGCCCTAACATGACATGAAAGAGTTAATTTTATCACTAGTGGAGGGATGCAAATGCTGACACTAACATTGGCTCCATCTGGGGATGCTAGCTCCTTGGAGGTGCCAAGAAAACCGTAGACCAAGTGCCTATCCATTGGGTGTGGATTCAAAAGCTAAAGACTAATTGAAAACTGAAAAATTAAACTGATTTGTAGCAAACTCAAACTGATTAAAAAATAACTTTAAAATTGACTCAAAACTGACTTGACTTTGACTGACTTAATTTTAAAAACAAAAAAAAACCAATGAAAATTTATAGCCTTCACCTCAGGCCCCAAGCTTCAGTAATTCTCCACTTCACACTTTGTAGTAAAGATAAACTGATATTTACAATGATAGTGGGAATCTGAAAACCGCATCAATAATAATACTTCTTAAGGATCCTACCGTTGACCAGTCCTCCTAAACATTCTTCTCCATTCATCTCTTGTAATAGAAAATCATTTGTCCCTCGAATAGCTAAGATCTTATAGGGTCCTTTCCATAGTTTCTCAAGCTTTTCGTGCTTCCCTTTTCCTCATACCTTTTATCCCACTGGAGGACTACATCTTCAAGCTTAAGATCATCTACCTTGGTCATATGGTCATACACCTTCTTTATCTTCTCATGAAGATTTGAGGTGTTTTGAAATACCTCATCTCTCGTCTGCTGAAGATGGATCATCTGATTGATCCGACGTTGTACATCATTCTCCTCACTTCCTACTTCTCACAACAATTTCATGACTGGGACTACAAGTGATGTAGGAAAAACAGTGTCTACACCATAAAACAATTGAAAAGGGGACATTCCTATAGATTTCTTACTACTCACCCTGTCTTCGCACAAGATTTTTGTGCGAGTTCTTCTTGTTGGTCTCCAACATCTTCTTTATGATATTAATCAAGGATTTATTAGAGGACTCTACTAAGCATTACCTTGTGGATAGTAGGCGGTTGAGGGCACAAAATTGATGTTATATTTGTCACAAAACTCAACCATCCTCATTGATTTGAATTTTGCCACATTTTTGGTAATAATCTTATGTGGACAACAAAAATGAGACAATATGTTAGTCTCCAAAAACTGAATAATTACTAGGTCTGTTGTTTTCCTTGTTGGGATCGCTTAGATCCATTTGGTGAAGTAGTGGGTAGTTGTTAATATCCATTTGTGATGTGCAGATGATGTAGGGTGAATCTCTCCAATGAAGTCAAGTCCCCACTGCTAAAATGGTGCATGTATTGAAATAGGCTACAAAAATAATGAAATAAGTTTTCTTTTATCTTGAAACACTTGACACTCATGGCAACTCATCACTATTTATACAAATTTTCAAAGAGAGTTGGCTAGTAGTATCCTGCTCTAACCACTTTATTAGTTGTGGTCTTCCAGAAAAGGTGGCTCCCATAGTCTCCTTTATGAAATTCATTCATAACTTCTTAGGCTTCACTCTCAACTAAACAATTCAACAAAATACCTCCTAGATCTTTCCAATAAAGGTCACTGTCCAAAATGTAGTATTTGGAAGCTTTTAACTTTAAAGACCTACCCTTACTCTTAGACATGCCTGGAGGAGGGTTCAAAAGTTGAAGAACATATATTATATCAGAATACCAAGGAGAATAAAGAAACATTTCAAATACCTATATCATAGTGACATCCTCTTCTTCATTGGACAATGTTGTAATAAGACTGATATCTAACACATGCAAATTTGACTCATCCATAAGCTTTGCTAAAATTTGAACTTTGATCAGCTTTGTGGGCTTGATCTCGAGGGACATTGTTGCTATCTATTTCCTTCTTCTACCTTCTGGATCTGTCTGCATAAGAACATCCTTTACTGCTACATTAGGGACATAATCCAAAGTATGTGAATGTAAAATATAGACACGGAAATCCTTCAACGCTTTTATCAAAGCCAAAGCCTGTTTCTCTATGATATTGTACTGAAGTGCTACATCCCTGATGGTTCAACTAAAAAATGCAATAGGTTGTTCACTCTTGTCCTTCTTTTTCATTAAGACTATAACTATGGCGTGCTCGGAGGTGAATGACAATATAATAAAATCAATAGTGTAATCTAGGCTTATTAAAATAGGGGTAGTAGTCAAAGCAAATTTCACTGTGTTAAAAGACTTCTTGGCATCCTCGTACCACTTTACCTCATTATCCTTTCTCAACATGTTGGTCATTTCCTGAAGGTTCTGAAAAAAATTTGGAATAAATCTGCATAAGAAATTCATCTTACCATTGAAAGCTTGAATTTCTTTCTTGTTCCGTGGAAAATCAATTTGCTGAATTGCCTCAACCCAACAAGGGTCAATTTGGATTCCATCCTTAGAGATGATGTGACCGAGAAGTTTTCCCTCCTCCATGGAAAAAAGGCTCCTTTTCGTATTAAGATAAATTCTAAATTTCCTGCATTTCCGAAAAACAATCCTTAAGTGATACAAGTGGTCATCATCGGAATCGAAGAAAACTATCAAATCATCTAAATATACTACTAGAAAAGCATATTTCTCATCTACAAATGATATATCCATTGCACACTGAAAGATAGCCCCTGCATTCTTTAGTCCAAATGTCATCTTTGCGTATTTGAACGTGCCCCAAGGTGTAGTGAAGGCAGTTTTGTCTTGATTTTTCTCATGTACTAAAATCTGAATGTATCCTAAATATCCATCAAGCAAAGACATTCGAGAAACCCCAACCACTCTCTATAAGATGTGATCCATTTTTGAAAGGAGATAATTATCCTTTAGTGACACCTGTTGTGCTCAACCTAGTGTTCCTAAATTGAGTTCATTAATTGTCAACCAGGACTAGTAAACTACTGAAGTGTGGTGCACTATATGTGCCTAGGTATTTGTTTCTTACTACGTTGTGTTTAGTGTTTTTTATGATGTTTTTGGTTTTATGGTTTTATGTTCAAAAAGGAAAAGAACTAAATGCTGGAAAAGAGAAGTGGATGGTTATACTAAAACAGAGCAAAACCTATTCTAAACTTGTGTATGGCACTAAAGAACAGAAAATGTAAAGCTTGATAATGACTCCTAAATCACAACATGAATTTAGTAACTCAGAGCATGAACTTATCCAATTCAGTCATTAGAGATGTGTTGGAATAGCTTGGGAAAAGGACAAGTGTAGTGCAAATGAGGTTCTCCTAAGTTAAATAATTATCTTACAATATTACAAAGAATCTCATCCATGGCTAGAAGTTTATTGGAACACAATTTTGAAAAGATTACTTGTAGCACAATAAGATTTCTACTCTAAATTAACTTGCAATGCTAATATTAATCTATTCTGCAACTTCAACTTATCACTACTAAGCCTTAAAGATTTTCTAGAATAGTTTCAGGAAAAAGGCTTATTTGTGAAATTGCAAAAGATTGCAGAACAATCAAGGCCTTACATTGATATCACTAACTCTTGTTCATGTAAAGATGTATAAATAGAAATTCAAAACAAGATTAATTTGTAAATAATGAACGCCGTGAAACCTAATTTTGACAACTTACAATGCAATGGATGACACTGAACTAGAATGCAACTGATCAAACTTAAAACAAAATGACTAAAACTAAACTAAGATGCCATTATCCTAACTTGAAAGACAGTGAACTGGAACTAAACTAAAATGCCACTAATCTAATTTGAAGTATAGTGAACAGAGTTAAACTAGAGTGCCATTAAGAGTTAAACTAGAGTGCCATTATCAAACTTGAAATATAGTGACAGAGTTAAGCTAGAATGACATCTACCTCCGGAGTATCTCAACTAAGATAAAATGCAATTAATTCTATAAAATAACACAGCCCTACTTTGTTTAATATGAGTAATGTTTTGGAATAGCAATGAATATAAAAATACAAAATTCAGAAAATTGCTAAAATAGGGATGCAGTTACTTATCTAAATCGTATAAACAAGGCTGCTCAGGTAGCAGGGGCCCTCTACCACCGGAGTAGCACGCAAAATCTACTTTAAGATTGGCTCAGCACTTTCAATAAAGTGATGCTTCTTTCATTAAAGAGAAATTACTTCAAAATAGAGTATTTTGGATTTCTAAGATCTAGCAGCCAAAAACAAAATCTAACCAGCCCGTCTCTCGGTTTCCCGAGCCATATTTATAACAAAATTACATAACCGTATCTGAGATAACATGGGGATAAATATCTTTCCATATTAAAATCGAACTAGTGTTCTAATGGTGGTCTCATAATATGATTAAGGACATCTGGACTATCCTTGTCCTATTAGGAGTCTATCTCCTAGTTTGAATTCCCACATGCATAACCACCTACAGAATTATGTTCAAACTTCATGGAGAGCAGAAAATGATGAGGGAATGATGTGGAATATGACCATATGTGTTTTTATCTGAGATGACACCTGGAACCTGGGTAGACATGAAGACAGCTGCAGAATCGGCAACTAGCTACAGAATGTCTGCATTCTGTAGCTAGGTGTAGTAAAAAAGTACTACAACAACGAAATCATGAAAACATAGCAAGTTAGTAATTATATACAATCTCAAAGAAATTTTAACTAATCTTATTGATCATTTAAGCCTGAAATTAATAATGGACAAAGGAAATGAAGTGGAATGTGGTGGAAGAGAAGAACATCTTTGGAGCTCAACATACCCCCACTGCTAGGTTTTTGCATGTCCTCATGCAACTATTCCATGAACTCTGAGACCTCTGCAAGGACATCCAACCCTCTTCTTCTGCTTTGCCTGGAAGTCAATGGCCTTCTGGGCTTCCTTATGACTAGCTTGAATCTCAAATTTGTGAGTGCCCTGGTTAACGTTTTGTTTTTCTTCTTCAATTTTTCACTGGCCTTGTACAACTTTTGCATTTGTAGAGATAGAGTTGAATTCATATCATTTTTTAGCTTAACAAACTCCCTTAGAATTTCATTCTCATTCTTGATATGCCTATTGAGTATTTCTAACTCATATTTATCTCTTCTTAGGATATCAATTGCAGATTTTGGTGGACTAGGAGTTATGTCTCTATTTTCTGAAGCCCTCTTCTCCAATGTCTCAACATAGTTGTAAATTTCTTGCTATGCTGGGTCTATTTCAGGAGCTCCTTCATCAAAATACTCCTCAGTAGGTGTCTCTTCATCCTCTATGTTTATGACTCCAGTTTTTCTAACCTCTGTTTTCTTTAGTATCCCTCTAAGTCTGTGGCTCCGTCTTGGTTGAGATGGCGCTTCTCCTTTCTCTCTGGCAGATTTCCTTATTATCCTCTCTTTCTTAAGCTGCTTCTTAATTTGGGCCAATTTCTTAGAAATCATTTCTTCACTGCCCTCTTGTATTTTTTTACTAGTTTTAGTTTTAGTTTTGGAGGTTTTCCATCTTTTGCTTCTTTTTGTAGGTTTGTCTTCAAATGGAGGTTCCTTGGGTTCTTCAAAGTGATTTCTCACTAAGACCTCTTCCCAATTATCTCCCATTTTTCTTAAATGATGCTCAATCAATATTTTGACTAAACCATGGTGGTATAAGGTTGTTTCCAGAAATTTAATTCTCTTTTGAACACTTGAGGCCATTTTCTTTAAACTATGAATCAAGAAAAAGGGAAAATTGAGTTCTTCTTCTAAGAAATGCATTATCAACCGAATATGGTAAACATAGAAGGTACCAAATCTTCCTTCACAAGTGATTAATTTTTGCAAAATGAGCAACATGTTTCTCCATTTGTTCTTTAGTGCTGAGCTAGGGATACCCTTTTTAAAAATGGAAACATCCATACCTGGTGACTTGAGTATTTGCTTCCATGTCTCGTTATGAAATTCTCTATTCTTGAACCACCTTTCTCCCTGCCTGGGTAATTCCGTTGCTTCTGCAATGAAGGCTTTTGTAATGGTGAATTTAATATCTCCTATTTCGACCTCAGCTCCATTGAAGGATCGTGCAAATGTTTTAGTCACCTCTTTGTGAAAACCACTAAATTTCTCCACAAATTGCAACCACCTGGCTTGCTGTAACATTTCTCTGATTTGTGGATAACCCTCCAAGTACTTCGTTCCAACTGGTTCAGTCCTCACTATGAGACCCATAGCTTCTTCTTTCCCAACCTTAAAATTACTACTCCTCTATTCACGGTGACAATGGTTGTTAAGGAGATGTTTTTGCTCCACAAATGCTTCCTCTATTTTACAGACTGGAATGGTTAAGAGTTGGCTACGGGAAAGAATGATATGGAGTGGTTACGGAATGAGTATAATGAGGTGAGGATGATGTATATGAGTTGAAAGATATCACGGAAGAAAAGACCGTGGAGATATTTCGTAAGGAATTCAAAATCATCATTAAATGCTTTGGCCTAGTGACTTGACTAATCCAATCACTTCAGTACTTTAACTGTTAAATTTTTAAATGATGATCAGATATGGGATTTGGAATGGCGGAATAGAAGGATTTTTATGAGAGGTTTGTTAGGCATGATCAACACAATTAATTAAAAAAACTTTTTGAATTATACATAACTTAACTATACTAAAATTTTTCATGATCTGTCATTATAATAATTTCATAACTTTTACCTTTGCCTTTTCTCTGATTTTTGTGATCTTCATATGCTTCGTTCTCCCTTGAAAATCATTAATTTTTGAGTCTTCATAACTCTCTTGATTTTGATTGTTGTCATGGATATGCAGGATCATTTTGTTGCAGATCAAGTAATTACTGGACAGTGCCTTCAGGATCTCTGGCTGCAGAATGTCTGACTGATTGCAGAATGTACCTGTAGAAGACTTGCAACATGAAATGGAATGGTTTGGATCATGAATGGAATGTTGTATGGAATGAGTGAAAATGGATAATGAAATATGGTGTAATGAAATATGAATGAAGTGAATAATGGAATGAAATGGATCACAACTTATGAAGTGGAGTAAAGTATGAAAATTAGCCTGCAATTCATGATATGTATTATTCAATTGCAGAAAAACATCAAACTTAAAAATATGGGATGGAAATGAGGTGGACCATGGAGTGAAATGAATGAAGTGTGGATGAATGAATGAAATGAAGTATGGATGAATGAATGAAATGAAGTGGAGTGAGATGGATCAT
Organism: Pinus albicaulis; assembly: GCA_034641835.2. NCBI lineage: Eukaryota > Viridiplantae > Streptophyta > Pinopsida > Pinales > Pinaceae > Pinus > Pinus albicaulis. The sequence goes on along the minus strand of CM076583.1, from coordinate 863,474,446 downwards.
AAGTGAAATGGATCTGCACTTATGATTTTGCAATAGCTACTTGCAGAAAGAACAAATTTGAAAAGCTAGAGTGTCATAAAGATTCTGATTTTCACTCCACCTTTTCTGTATAAACATGCTAATCAGTGATTAGTTTTCATGTTTATACTTATTTTTTTTATTTTTATTTTTATTTTATTTTTTTTATTTTTTATTTTTTATTTTTTTTTAATCATCTGACTTCAGAAAATTTAATTAAGTTGATGAAGAAGAAAAATTCTTCTTCATTAACTTCACGTCACTGTTTTCGTGGAATCTCTTGACAAATTCTTCTCTTGAGAGTGGTTTGTGATACAGCTTCAATCTATGACCATTCACAAGAAAAGTGACCGCTTCTTCATCTATTGTCCTGATTTTTATTGCTCCATTGTCAAAAAATTTCACAATTTCATATGGCCCAAGCCAATGTGTTTGGAATTTACCTTGAAAATCTTTGAACTTTGAATCAAACAAGAGAGCCCAGTCACCTTCTTTGAACTTCTTTTCTTTGATGTACTTATCATGCCATCTAGTCATTTGATGTTGGACTATACTTGTTTTCTGAACTGCATCTTGTCTGATCTCATCCAATTCATTAATCTGCTCCAATCTGTGCTTTTGTGCCTCTGTTAAATCAAGTCCTAGCTAAACTGCCATTTTGAAAGTTTGAATCTGGAACTCTATGGGAAACAAAACTTGCTTTCCATAAACAAGTTCATAAGGAGTATGACCTGTTGTGCTTCTCCATGTAGTTCTATAGGCCCACAAGGCTTCAGGAAGCCTATCTGCCCAATCTCTTCTATGTAAATGAACAGTCTTTGTTAGGATCCCTTCAATGACCTTATTAGTATATTCCACTTGACCATTTGCTTGTGGATGATAGGGAGTAGATTTTCTGTGTCTGATTTTGTACCTCTCCATCATTTGTTCCACTAGCCTTGATGTGAATTGAGCTCCTTGATCTGTAACAATTTCCCTTGGGACACCAAAACGAGTAAAAATATCCTCAAAAAGAAAATTAACTACAAATGCTTCAGTAGCAAAAAGTAATGGCTTGGCCTCTACCCATTTGGTAACATAATCAGTGCAAACTAATATATATTTATTTTGTCTTGATGGAGGACTAATAGGTCCTACAAAATCCAAAGCCCATTTTTCAAAAGGTTCAATATGTACCTGAGGCTGTAATGGCAACTCACCTGAAGGAGAAGGTTTCCCTACCCTTTGGCAACTGTCACACCTTTTGACATACTCTTTAGCATCTTTAAAAAGGGATGGGAAATAGTATCCTAAATGAAGGACTTTATAAGTTGTCCTTTTATCAGCAAAGTGTCTGCCACAAGGTTCATCATGACATGCCTTGAGAATCTCAGGCATCTCATCTTCTCGAACACATCTCCTAATGATAAAATCTGGATCTATCTTGTACAAATCATTAGCAACCCATGAATATTTTGCACTGTCATAAATGATTTTTATTTTGTCTCTTGCATTCATTATTGAAGGAAATTTCCCTGAAACTAAATAATTAGCAATGTCAGCAAACCAAGGAGTCTGAGTAGAAATTGCAAAAAGATATTCATCAGGAAATTGATCTTCAACTGGAGTGTCATCTTTGATGTTTTGGAGTCTAGATAGGAAATTAGCTACTGTGTTTTTTTTTCCAGGCCTATCTAGAATGGTAATGCTGAATTCTTGTAAAAGCAATAACCATCTTATGACACTGCCATTAGTAATTGATTTATTCATTAGATATCTAATTGCAGAATGGTCTGTGTGAACAAAAGTTTCATAGCTTGTTATATAGTGTCTGAATTTGTTTATGGCATGAACAACAGCTAAAAACTCTTTTTCAGTTACAGTATAGTTTAACTCTGAAGGAGTCAAATTTTTACTGGTATAGTAGATGGCATAAGGAATCGGGGCTTTTTGTCCTAATACTGCTCCTAGAGATGTATCTGAGGCATCGGTTGAAATATGAAAAGGTAAATTCCAGTTAGGTCCCCTTAAAATAGTTGCTTTAGAAATTTTTGTTTTCAGGGTCTCAAAGGCTAACTGGCAATCTGAATTCCATTTGAATTCACAGTCTTTGGTAAGCAATTTAAAGAGTGGAGATGCTATCTTGGTGAAGTTTTCTATAAATCTTTGATAATATCCTGTAAATCCTAGAAAACTCCTAACATCTTTTTGACAACTTGGAATAGATAGGTTAGAGATGACTTAAACTTTTGACTCATCAACTCTAATCCCATCCCCTGAAATGTGATGTCCTAAAACAATTCCTTCAGTAAACATCATAAAACACTTCTCATGACTAAGTGAAAGATTTGCTTCTTTACATATTTTTAAAACTTTTTCCAAGTTTGCTAAGGCTTCTTCAAATGTGTTTCCATAAACTGTGAAATCATCCATATATACCTCTACACAATCATGTATTAGATCTGAAAAGATTCCTAATAATGCCCTTTGAAATGTTGCAGGTGCATTTCATAATCCAAATGGCAATACTCGGTAAGCATATGTACCCCAAGGACAGGTAAATGTGGTTTTGTCTTGGTCCTCAAGTGCTACTTGAATTTGATTATAACCACTAAACCCATCTAGAAATGAGAAGTACTTTTTGCCAGCTAAGGTATCTAACACCTGATCTATGAAAGGTAAGGGAAAATGATATTTAAGAGTAGCTTTGTTTAATTCTCGGTAGTCAATACATACCCTCCATTTACCATTTTTCTTTGGCACAATTACCAAAGGAGAAACCCACTGACTATCTGAAATAGGATAGATAAAGTTGACATTCAACAATTTTTGCAATTCTTCTTTAACAATCTCCCTAAGATTTGGATTCATCCTTCTTTGAGGTTGTCTGATTGGTTTACAATTTTCCTCTATGTAGATGTGATGAGTGCAAGTCTTAGGGCTTATCCCTTTCATATCATTGTACTCCCATGCATATGCAGAAGAATGTCTCTGTAAGATCTTGACTAGCTCTTCTTGTTGAGATTTCTCTAGGTTCTTGTTTATGTTTAAAGTTTTGCCTGGAAATATCTCACTTGTAGAGCTGCCAAATTTATCCATGGAATGAAGAGACATTTTTCTTGATGATAAAAACTCAATGTTGGATTCTTCTTGAAATTGTTCATGTTTGTATTCCAAAGAGGATTCAAAGTTTTCTAAGGTATTCAGAATTTGACTATCTTCACTAATTTCTGAAATTGTGAAGAGAGTTTGTAAGTCTTCTTCATCCTCTATCCATTGAGTATCATCTAAATCTATAATTGTCTTTGTTGGAGGATACAAGGTAAATTTCTTAGTTGAACTACCATCAGAGATGTACATATCACCGAATCTACAACCAATGAAAGCATCAGCTGTAGCTAACCAAGGTCTTCCCAATATAATAGGATGCCCTCCTAGATTATTTTTAGGAGTTAGGATCATGAAATCCACAGGATACTCCCAAGAATCTAGGGACACTGGAATGTCTTCTATTACCCCATTAGGTTTGATCACAGATCTATATGCTAATTGTAATAATGTGGGTGTAAAGAGAAGATTAGGAAGTTTCAGTTTATCCATGATTTGTCTACTCATGATATTGATTGCTGCTCCTAAATCAATGAGTGTGTTTTGGATCTCGATTCCATTGATGTGAATTTTAACAACTGGATTTCCTGGGTCTAGATACTTTGGAATAACAATCTTACCCATCATGATATCTGCTATTTTTCCTGCCAGTTGAATTTTCTTTGTCTCTCTTATTCTTTTTCTTGTTTTCTTCATGCTCAACTCCTTTATTGTCTTTGCTAAAATTGAAATTTCCTTGATAGCTTGTAATAATGGAATCTTAATGCAAACATTTCTCAGCTCATCTAGGAAATCATAATTAGGCACCATAATTTGTTTTTCTACACCTCTATCAATTTGTAATCTTTCTGGAAAGGGAGGTGTAGGAGTGGATGTTGATGGTTGCTCTAATATAGGAGTTGAAGTTATTGGTTCTTTTTTTTTTTTTTTCAATGTTTGGGTCCTGAAAAGATGTGTCTTATTCAAGACTTGTATTCACCTGTAGAGAATCTTCCTCAGAGTTGTCTTGTTCTTGTATGATCACAGAAGGTTTCCTCTTTTCAAGTATTCTTCCAAACCTAAGTTGAACATCACTAAGGTCTAGAGGAGTAATCAAATAAGTTGGAAACTGTTGGCCTTCTATCATGTATGTGTTCTGAGGATTTTTATTGTTGGGGTTTGGTATGGGTTGAGCAGGTAACTGATTTGTTTTCTGAGGAAATGGTAATGAAAGTGGTTGATTTTGATGTTGTAGATTTTGGTGATTTGGTTGAGGATTTTTTTGAGGGGGAAAATGTGGGTATGATGGATAGGATGGTGGATACTGATAGTACTAAGAGTATCTTCCATAGGGATTTTGTGCTCCTTGTGCCCAAGCTTGAGATTGATTTTGAAATTGGGGCCAAGGTTGCTGCCAAGAATTCCAATTTGGTGGAGATTGATTATACATTTGATCATGGAATCCTTGTGTTTGAGGTCCTTACCAAGGCCTTCTAGAGACAAAATTGAGAGATTCTGTTGAATTTGTAAGAGTTTCTTCTTCTTGAAAGACAGCTTTAAGACCAGGAAGTGAAGGACAACTCTTGGTCTCATGTTTTTCTAAACAAATGACACAAGTCTCTACAACTTTTGCATCCAAAGGACACTCTCTCAAGGCATGCTTCTTTCTACATCTGGGACAAAAGATTGCTAAGGCATCAGATACAGCTTTTTGCTTTTTTTGTAACTTAAGGGTGTCTATTTGTTCACTAAGACTTCCTAAGATGTCAGATTTGAATTCATCAAGCATATTCCCTATCTATGCCCTACTTACTATTCCAGAAGCAGATTTACTTGCCCTTGCAAGAGCAGGGTCTCTTGGACCTTTTATAGTTTTGGATTTCCCTCTTGAAAGGTTGATACATAACTCAGATATTTCAGGTAATGTGAGCTGAGATATATTCCCTTTTCCCATCATGTTAAAGATATCTAACCATTCATCCCTAATTGTCTTCAACAAGAGAGCTTTCAAGGTGTCTTGGTCTAAGTTTTCCATTCTTGCTCTTTTGATGTTGTAATGAAATCTCTCCAACAAATCTTCCAGGTTTTCATCTTCTTTTTGTAACATCTTAAACACTTCCTCCTTATGATTGAATGGCATACAATAATCCAAATACCTCTCTATAAATGCTTGTTTCATGTCTTCCCATGTCCTAATAGAATTGTTGATCAAACTCATAAACCACTTCAATGCTGCTCCTTTCAATGTTGAAGGAAATAGTTTAAGTTTTTTAGCATCTTGTAAATAATCATAGGTTATACATAGGACTTCAAATTCAAATAGGAAGGTTTCAGGATCTTCATTTTTAAGTCCATAAAATTTTGAAAGGACAGAGGGTGAAATGTTTTTCATAGTTGTATTGGTTTCTTCATCTACTATAGGAAACCCAAAAGAGCTTCCCATTTCTCTTCTACCTCTTCCTCTACCTCCTTCACCTTCTGCACCTCTTCCTCCCTCTCCTCTACCACTATCTCTACCCCCTCCAAATAGTGTGTGTTCTCCATTAAAGACTCCTCCTCCCCCTTCTTCTGCCATAGTTGATTCTACTGTGGAAGTGGAAAAAATTGTGTCTCTAGCAGGGGTCCTTGAATCTTTTTCTAAGACAGGTTCAGTGGATGAAGTGGAAGGTCTTTCTAATGGAATATCTGATCTTAAGTCTTCTGGAAGTCTAGGATCAGTAAAGGATGGAATGTGGGTTTGAGTTGGAGGTGTGCTGGCTTTTGGTCTAGGTGAAACAAGTGGTGTTCTAGGAATCAAGCTTCTGCTTCTTATGAATCTACCCCTTGAGTCTCTTTCTCTACGCATATCATTGTTTTTGGGAGTTAAGAAACAAGGCTACCTAGTTACACTTCCCCGGCAACAGCGCCAAAATGTTTGTGCTCAACTTAGTGTTCCTAAATTGAGTTCATTAATTGTCAACCAGGGCTAGTAAATTGCTGAAGTGTGGTGCACTATATGTGCCTAGGTATTTGTTTCTCACTACGTTGTGTTTAGTGTTTTTATGATGTTTTTGGTTTTATGGTTTTATGTTTAAAAGGAAAAGAACTAAATGTTGGGAAAGAGAAGTGAATGGTTACACTAAAACAGAGCAAAACCTTTTCTAAACTTGTGTATGGCACTAAAGAACAGAAAATGCAAAGCTTGATAATGACTACTAAATCACAACATGAACTCAATAACTCAGAGCATGAACTTATCCAATTTATTCATTAGAGATATGTTGGAATAGCTTGAAAAGAGGACAATTTTAGTGCAAATGAGGTTTTCCTAAATAAACAATTATCTTACAATATTACAGAGAATCTCATCCATGGCTAGAAGTTTATTGGAACACAATTTGGAAAAGATTACTTGTAGCACAATAAGATTTCTACTCTAAATTAACTTGCAATACTAAGATTAATCCATTCCACAACTTCAACTTATCACTACTAAGCCTTGTTCAAAAGTTAAAGATTTGAATAATTTTGGGAAAAAGGCTTATTTATGAAATTGCAAAATTTTGCAGAACAATCAAGGCCTTAAACTGATATCACTAATTCTTGTTCATATAAATATGTATAAATAGAAATTAAAAACAAGATTAATTTGTAAATAATGAAGGTCGTGAAACCTAATTTTGATAGCTTACAATGCGATGGGTGACACTGAACTAGAATGCAACTGATCAAACTTAAAACACAGTGACCAAAACTAAACTAAGATGTCATGAACGAACCTAACTTGAAATACAGTGAACGGGAGTTGAACTAGAATGTCACTAATCTAACTTTAAGTACAGTGAACAGAGTTATACTAGAATTCCATTATCAAACTTAAAATACAGTGACAGAATTAAACTAGAAATTAAACTAGAATGACATCTACCTCCAGAGTATTGACTGAGCTAAAATGCAACTAATTCTATGAAACACTACAGCCTACTTTGTTCAATATGAGTAATGTTTTGGAATAGCTTGTAGAAACAAGTCTAGCTGTATCATTCCATGCATAAAACATAAAATATAAAGTTCAACAAAACGCAGTAAGCTCTGAAACACCACCAAAACTATGTCTCATCCGGAATTAGTGATATTTTGGAAGAGATTGATAAAAACAAGACTAGCTGTAACAACTAATGTGATTGAGCATGAAAACATAAAGCTTAAAGAAATGTAACTAACTCCTAAAATACTACAGTTATGCCTCATTCCATATTAGTAGTCTTTTGGAAGAATTCGTGAGAACAAGACTAATCTGTAGCATTCGATTCAAATGAATATAAAAACACGAAATTCAGAAAATTGGTTAAACTAAGAATGCAGTTACTTATCTAAACATATGAACAAGGCTGCTCAGGTAGCAGGGGCCCTCTACCACCGGAGTAGCACGCAAAATCTACTTCAATATTGGCTCAGCACGTTCAATAAAGTGATGCTTCTTTCATTAAAGGAGAAATAACTTCAAAACAGAGTGTTTCAGACTTCTAAGATCTAGTAACCAAAAACAAAATCTAACCTTGTCCCTTGGTTTCCCGAGCCATATTTATATCAGAATTACATAACTGTCTTTGAGATAACATAGGGATAATTATCTTTCCAAATTAAAATCAAACTAGAACTCTAATAGTGGTCTCGTAATATGATTAAGGACATCTGGACTGTCCTTGTCCTATTAGGAGTCTATCTCCTAGTTTGAGTTCCCACGTGCATAACCACCTACAGAATTTTGTTCAAACTTCGTGGAGAGCAAAAAATGATGAGGGAATGATGTGGAATACGACCATATGTGTTTTTCTCTAAGATGACACCTGGAACCTGCGTAGACATGAAGACAGCTGCAGAATCGGCAACTAGCTACGGAATGTCTGCATTATGTAGCTAGGTGTAGTAAAAAAGTACTACAACAACGAAATCATGAAAACATAGCAAGTTAGTTATTATATACAATCTCAAAGCAATTTTAACTAATCTTATTGATCATTTAAGCCTGAAATTAATAATGGACAAAGGAAATGAAGTGGAATGTGGTGGAAGAGAAGAACATCTTTGGAGCTCAATAACACCTTGTTTACATTTATGAAATCTATGTAAAGCCTTATTTCACCAATCTTATTTATTACAGGGAATAGATTAGATATCCAATAAGAAAACCTTATAGGATCAATGATACTTGACTTGTAGAGCCTGTTCACTTATTTTTATGTGGATGGTAGGAACCTTGGGTTGATCCTTCTCAACTTTTTCCGAAAGGGCTTTTAATTAGGCTTAATTGGAATGGTGTGTTGTATGATATATTTATTATAGGCCTTCAATTCTACATACTCCCACGCAAAAACATCAGAAAAGTCATAAATTAAATCAATGTACTTGTCCTTTACCTCAGGAGACAAATACTTGGACAGTTTGACCATATTAGGCTTGTCCGTTGTCCAGATGTTTACGTCCTCCACACCTTTTTATGTAGGAACCAATGTTGGCTTCCTCGCTACATCATCCTAATCAAACAATTCTTCCAAAAGTATGAGACCTTTTGGAATATTTTTATCCTTCAACTCTAGTATATCAACCTGAGTTTCTTTGATGACTTGATCATCCTTGTCATAAACGTTTTCAATTGCAGAATTATCGAATTCACCTTCATTTTGCAGAAAATTATTAACTTGCTAATCATCCCGAAATACTTGCCAATATCACAAGTTATCAGGAGCTGTAGGCCGATGTTTTATATGAATTTAAAATTTCTTGTTAGAAAATATTGTGATTTTGAAATTTCTTGTTGCTGTAGCAAGCGAATCTGCCATAAGATTTTGACTTCTTGGCACTACTGACAAAATGTTATCGGGAAACATCTTTAGGATATCCAGCACAAAATTCTTGTATGCTCTCATTCATGGATGATTGGCTTAGTATTCCCCTTTCACCTATTTTATCACAAGTTCGGAGTCTCCATATACTGAAATTCTTCTTGCGCCTAGATTTTTCAAGATCTTGAGACCGATGATCAATGCTTCATATTTTGCCTCATTGTTAGAACAATCAAAAGCCAATTTGTATGAAAATAATATAACATTCTTAGGAACCTTACCAGGCCGATGAAGAGGGTTGCGGATCCAAATTCCAATGTCTACCCCGTCTTTCCCCAAGGCACCATCAAAATCCATGGTCCATAGACCATTTTCATCATCCAAGTGCTGTAATTCTGATTGTTGTTTTGTCTCAAATTTCCGGGCTACTTGATTTTGATTTGAAATTTCCTCTACCTTATCAGATGGCTGCTTTGAAGCACTTGGCATATTATATTTTCCCTTCTCTAAAATTGTTCTGATGCAGTTAGAAATCTCTGGAACATCTTCTACTTCTACAAGCTGACTATATACATCATTCAAGCCACTATCATTGAAAAAAATAAAAGATTCTAAATCTGTATGTACAACATTTATTGGATGATTATCAGGCCTCTCTTTGTTGGTTATCATGTACTTCATCTTCGTTTCCCGGTACAAATTTCTCAATTGTCCTAAAACTGGGATGGTGGCATAAGAGAAGTCTGGTTGCAAAGTGCCTCCCAACTTCACTCCCCACGATCTAGACAGCAACATACCAAACCATGTTGGTATATCAGCCACCACCACATCCATCAAGACACTTTTTGTTGGAATTTTCTCAAGGGAAACTACTAAATCCTTAATAATACCCAAACAACAGAATATTCACGAATCGAAGGAATACAAGTCATGGTAAGGATGAGTGATATCTAGGCCCAATTTCTCCATAATGGATTTCAACGACAAATTGTGGCCCAGCTCCAAAGTTGAGCATGGCATTGTGAAGGATATTTTGGTGGATTCTCATACTAAAATAGAATGGGGGAACTTCAATATCCTCTAACTAACCATCTACTGCTGGACAAAAGATAAGCTCAGGTTGGTCATCTTCGACATTAAGTATATCAGATGAAGGATCTACTTTTAACGTTTTGGCTACATGAGACTTATACTGATTATTCTTGACAAGTTCAGTTAAAGGTATTGACACGTTCAATTTGGAAATTTCAATTTCTAAGGTGAAAGGAGTGGATTTGTCTACCTCTTTAATGATTTCTTTTTTGTCAGGATGATCTTTTGATGCAAATTATTTCCTTTGGCTGTCCTTTTCTTTACCCAATGAGATTGTAGATGGTTGATTATATGTGTTTTGATTTGCAGCTGCAGGTTCTTTACCTTTACTCTAATTATTTTGAAAATTATGTTTTGGTTGAGTAAAATTTTGTTGAGATGCTTGCTTTTGAATAGGAGTTATTGGGACATCTCTACCTCTCAATGTAGAATGTGTCTCCTGTGAGCTAAGGGAATTCAAGCATCCCTACTGATAATCATCAGATTCAACTTACAAATGATGATCCTAAGCTAAAATATAGTCTTCATCCTTGGGTACATCCGTATTCTCGACATACTCTTCATCTTTTGTCAAAAATATGGGTTGGCCATCAGCTGTAAAAAAGTGTTTATGTTCAACAATATGATCTTCTTATTCTTCTTCATTTCCTTGAGCATAATTTTTCTGCAAGGGTGTCCGAATTTTTTGTGGTTGAGTTGGTTATTCAGGTGCCCTCTGTTCCCTTTGCTTGATTCTGAATTGAGGCAGCTGCTCCTGTCCTCTAAAGTTAGGATTTCTAACTTGTGGTTCTAGCTGCCTTTCGGTGATAGACATCCTATCAACCATCCTTTCTATGGTTCTTATAAAAGTGTCCATTTTTACATCAAAATATGATGATTCCTCCTCTTTGATAGTTACTCTCCTTTCACCCTTCATTTTTGACTTCTTTATGGACAAATTAGCTTCTACACTAATTTCATTTTCTGCATGTCTTCTAATGTAGCAGGATTCCTTCTCGCAACTGATAGGCCATATCTGGATCAAAACCATTCGGGTAATGCAAGAGGGAAAACCCTGGAGGAGGTTTGATCTCACTAGGAATGGAATTATATACTCTGTTGAATTGGACAGTGAAGTCTTGTACTGATTCATTTTGTTCTCTTTTTAGATTATTGTATTCAGAAAGGATTTGTAATGGATTCTTATTTACCTCCCATCGGGCTATGAAATCATCTATCAACTGATTTGAAGTGGCTATGGAATTTTCATTTAATGATCTAAACCATACTTTAACTTCTCCTGAAAAGATCTGAACTATGATTTTCATTTTAGCATCGTCTTCATCTACTTCTTCCAGATCAATAAAGTTGGTGAGTTTAAATATGTGTTGTTTTGCACTGATTAAATAATTTTCATCAAAAAGTGGGAGTCTCTATCCATAACCTTGAGGTAAGGCATGGAGTTGGCCTGGTAAGATGAGGGGTGAAAATCTGGCCATAATTCCCACTGAATGAACTACAGGAGTGATGCTAGGAAGAGTTTGTTGAATAGGTAATGAAGTAGATGGTGTAGAAGAGGAAACAACAGTTGACCGTGAGTGTGTCGGGATGGTTATTGACTCTTGCTGATAGTGGATTATGGATTTTTTCAACTGGTACTAAATTTGGTTTGCTAGACTTTCAAGTTTATAAAATTGACTCCAGACTTTAGCGTCAAAGTTTGATTCAAACTTAGTTTCTTCAAAGGATAAATTGTCTTCAAGTTTTAAATAACTAAGATCTAACACAAATAATGAATTGACCTCAGAAATCCTTAATGGATCAAAGACTATGTCAGCTAATGAGGTTTCAGACCTAGATCGAAACAAAGACAACTCGAATTTTAAATCAAATGGTATATCCTCAAGAGATATAACTTTTGAAGGCAGCAAAGAAGATATTACCAATGGGATTAGATTTGATTGAATTTCTGTAGCTTGACATCTATCTTTCCAAACAATTCTCTCTGGATATTTGCCTGGATAATCTGGGTGAGGATCAAGATTTGATCTGGTGTATCTCCTCGAAGCCAGAATGTTCACTATTCAGCAAGTTGGTTCTCTGCAACTTTTTCAAATCAACCTCGACGAAATCTTAGACTTGTCATCCAGAGGCCAAGAATTCAAAGAACTAATGGTACAACCAGGGAAGATATGTCACTTCATTCCCCAGTATGGTCGCCAAGATGTTGACACTCCACCGGATCTCCGAGGCTGAGAAGAGACCAGCAAAGGTAACCACAAACCAAGCTCTCGCCAAGTAGCTAGCCCTACTAGGCAGGAGATGGCTCTCTCCAAAGGATCACATCCAAGAGGATTGGATCTATTAGGTTTTAGGCTAGGTATAGTAGTATAGGGGTTTTGATTGGTTGATTTGGGTGTTGGATGAGTGAATTAGGTCAGGGCAAGAGGACCAACAATTGCAGACATTTGATGGGGCAAGTTAGGTAGATACTTTAACACTTTAAGAAGGTTTTGATGGAATTAATTGACCGGCGAGGTGCTAAAAAGAGCATGAAATACAAGAATTATTTTTAAGTTGAATAAATGAACACAAGTATGATGATTCTCCCAAAACAAAGCATTAAACATGAATTATGCTTATCTCACTTAAGAATCAACACATTATAGAAATGGCATGATCATGGAAAGTAAAAAAATTCATACATATGTAAACAGAAGGAGAAATTATGTCAAAACACGGTAACAAAAGAATCCCACCAAAATAGATGCAACTCTATCAATAAATTCTTGCCAAAATTTTGATACAATAGTTTTCTTTGATCAATACAACAACATCCAGCCTCTCAAATGAGTGAAGAGGTGAAAGGTATAGGAAATAAACAACTTATCCCAACCTCAGGGGTCGAATCCCTGAGTTGAGGATCTGATCCATAAAAGGTTGAACTGAAAACCCTAAGCCTAGGGAGGTCAAACAAACTCTCCCCTAGTTTTGGTGAAATTGATTCATTCATCCATGAAAACACTTTTACCTAATGTATTTACCTTCTAGTAACTAAAAAATATCTTAATTAAATTTACATCCATCATTTACATCAGTAAAATTCACGTTTTCCATGGTCAAACTCAGAAAACTAGGAAAAAATCAGAAAAATCAGACAATTGTCATGAGCACAGCGCTAGTGTCAGGAGCAGAGCGCCAACTTCAAGCCAACTTTTGAGGGGGATTTCAATGTCCAAATTGAGCTCAGGATAGTTCATTGGAAATATTGTTCTATCTAGTTTCCAAAAATGTACTTTGTTTAAAAACATTATGAGTTAAATCTCCCAAGACTGGTCTGGAGCACAACGCCTGCCTGAAAATGAGGGTAGAAATGTCATTTTTGAAGTGTTTTTGGCCATTTCTCCTTGCTAGATTGTCCAAATTGGGTGTGAAAAGTGTCAAAATTGCACGTTTGTTGCCCTATGAATCCAATGGTGGTCCTCGTTTTTCATTTTGAGGCCCATAGAAGAAGCGTAACGCCCTAGGCATTGCGCTCATGATATTCAAATTGTACTGAAGACTATCAGAAGTTTACAAAAAAACCAAAAATTGGAAAAATTTCTCAAAAACTCTTCAAAATTGGTATGTGGAATGATGATAAAGTATTCTAAGCAATCAAAGATGCCTCAACAAGGATTTCAAGTTTCCTCTTCTCCTCTTGGGTGATTATGGTTTCTAGCTTTTCCTTCACCTTTTGGAGTTTTGACCTTGCTATTTGATTCCTTCGAAAATAATTCTTAGTCATGCGTATCTGGATATCATTGTATTTCTTTACTTTCTCTGAGATATTCTCAATATGATTGTTGACTCTTTCAAGCCAATGTTCCCTATTCTCATTTATCAATATGGAAAATTTCTCATTAAGGGTGAGCTCCTATGTTAGTTCAGCTTCTTTATGTCTCTTTAGCTCTAATGCTTTCTTCAGGCCTTTGGTTCTTGGCCTCTTCCTTGACACTTGTTCTTCTTGTTCCTTTGGATCACCATATTTCTCATATGCTTCATCAAGTAAGGTCTTAGCCTTTGTCTCTTCTCTTTTGGCCTTGAGAATTTCAACCTCCATGATCAGTTGTTTGGTCTTGAGTTGTTGGTTTTCCTGCTCAAGAAATGAAATGAAAAACTTAGATCTATCCAAGTTAGTTTGTAGCCCTTTGATTTGGGCCTCTTTCTCTTTGATGATCAAGCTTGAGTCATCATGATCATCTTGTTGATCCAAGTCAACTATATCAATCTTTTTTTTCTCCTCGTGAGGTTCTTCGTCCTCTTACGTGACTTCCTCATGAGCAACTGCCTACTTTTGCTTTTTCTTTCCATTTTGTACCTAATTTTTTGATGAAGAAGGAAAGGTCCCTTCCACAATTTGTGGAGAAAACACCTTCCTAGGTTCTCTCTGATAATTTTTGACCAATTTATCTTTTTTAGCCTCTTTGGTCTTTTTAGGCATGTTGACCAAAACTCTGCTAGATGACCCAATTTGGCTCTGAAATATGGATGATAGTGATGAGATGGCTCTAGTAGGTTGAGCTGATGGAGGAATAGGTGCATTGGGTTGAGGTGGAGTAGGCATAGTTTTAGCATGCTAAGCTTGTGGAGTGGTGAAGACATCACTGGCAATGAAAGTGTCCCATGAAATGTTCAGCTGATTTAGATGATGAAGGACAATTATCTTGATCAGAGAGTGGTGGAATAGGCTATTCATTTGCTGATCATACTCTCTTTTCTATACTATGTAGGCCATTTTATCAATGCCTGTGAACAAGTAGTATGGGATGTTGAGCAATTTCACTCTTGTGAATTGCATGAGCAATCTGATATGATATGTGTAGAGTCTGGAGAATCTGCCTTCACAAGAGAAGTATTTCATGATGATTTTCATCATGGGAGCATATCTATCAAGAAGGTAATTGAAAGGGAAAACTCGCTTTACTTTATTTTTGTACCGAGCCTTGAGGAATGGTTCATAATGTTGGTCATCTAGATCTTTGGCCTTGAACCATTTCTCACACACATTGGGTATCCCTATGGTAGCAGCAATGATGGCTGTGGAGATGGTGAAGGTCATACCTGCAAGGGTCACTTGCTTTTCTTGAAGGTTTGAGATGAAAACTCTGGTCAAAACAAAGTGATGTCGAACTCTTTGGACCATTTCATAGAAATAAAAGCAGCCCACATATTTGAAGCAAGTGACTTCCATGGGTGAGGCCATCAAATCTCTGGTGTTAGTTGGATCAAGCCTCAAAATCCTCTATCCCTTGTGATGTCTTCTTTCCTCTCAATCCTCCTCCATGAAATCTTTATCTTCCTCCTCCATGATGCTTGTTTTGGTTATGAAAACCCTATGGAAGGGAAAGGGGAGTGGGAAATAGGTTTAGGGAGTGGGGATGGGTGTAGGAAAAGTTAGGGAAGTAGGGAACGGGGTTAGGGAACATAGGGGAGTGATATAGAATCAAAATACTTAGGGAAATGGGATTTAGAAATTTATTACAGGTATAGGGCGGCTACCTAGGAAATTTGTAGCCTAAGAGCTAGGGTTTTGGGGAATGTGTCTTAGGAATGGGGATTTAGTGATATAGGGATAGGGATAAGGTTTATTGAGATTTGGGAAGGGTAGATTTGGGTTTAGCGGAACAAATTTAGGATGTGGGGGTGAAACTAGGGTATCTAGCTTGAAAACTCAAAACTTGAAACGAGAATGAACACCATGAAATTTGCAATGATGAAATGTATGCAGGGATTTGATGAGCTTAAATTAATTTTTTACAACTAAAGGAACCCTAAATTGATGATTAGAAAGACTTGCAAGAGGTTTTGGGAATTTTGAGTGAAGTTGGGCAGGAGCGCAGTGCTGGTCTGCCAGGATTGTAACGCCTTTACCAGGAGCGCATCACCACCCAAAAACTCTATTTTTCTCCTTACAAATTTGATTTTCGAGGTGAGAGAGTGAGAGCTCGATGGCTTAGAGAGAAAATGAATGCCTATTTCATCTTTTTATGGGATTTATACTTGTTGGATTGGATGAATTAGCTCATGGGACCCACTTTTCCTTCTCACATTCACTTTAAGCATTTGAAGCTTTACCTTTCACTTTGACTTTGATTTTTTGAATTTGATCATTTGATGGATTTGAGAACACTAGGATTTTAGAAACTTTGATCTTCTTGGCATATGGAACTCTGAGTTGGAAACTATTTGGAACCATGAACTTATTACATATTTGAGAAAACATAAAATTTCATAATGGAATACAAATTAAATTACATGTCAACTTTACATAGTAAAGTGAGTTTATTTGTCACCCTCTTACTTGCTGGTCTGTTATGCATGTAGATGGTAGTTTGATGGACCTTGAAAACCCTAAGACCTAATGGAAACCCTAAATGAATGAACTTCATGGTGAAATGAATGAAAAGGTGATAAAAACTCATGAATGATGGACACTCAGCATAGTGATGAAATGAGCCAGCAAGTGATGATTTTTTTTTTTTGAAAAGAGTGAAACTTGATTTAAATCTGCACCAAGTGACCAAATTTTTGCATGACCTAGTGGAATGAATTTTTTTTTAGAATGGGACCCCTAACAAGACATGAAAGCGTTAATTTGATCACTGGTGGAAGGATACAAATACTGACACTAATATTGGCTCCAACTGGGGATGGTAGCTCCTTGGAGGTGCCAAGAACACTGTAGACCAAGTGCCTATCCATTGGGCATGGAGTCAAAAGCTAAAGACCAACTAAAAAATGAAAATTTAAATTGATTTGTAACAAATTCAAACTGACTGAAAACTGACTTTAAAATTGACTCAAAAATAACTTGACTTCGACTGACTTAATTTTGAAAACAAAAGAAAAAAAATGAAACTTTGTAGCCTTCACCTCGGGGCCCAAGCTTCGGTGATTCTCCACTTCACACTTTGAAGGAAAGTTACGCTAATATTTATAATGATAGTGGGAAATCTGAAAACTGCATCAATAATGATAATGCTTAAGGAGCCTATCATTGACCAGTCCTCCTAAACACTCATCTCCTGTAATAGAAAATAATTTTTTCCTCGAATAACTGAGATCTTGTAGGGTCCTTTCCATAGGTTCTCAAACTTTCCATGCTTCCCTTTTTCCTTGTTCCTTGCATCCCACCGGAGGACTACATCTTGAAGCTTAAAATCATCCACCTTGGTCTTATGGTCATACATCTTCTTTATCTTTGTTGGGTATGTGTTATATTATTTATTTGGACCCTATTTTTTGGTGGGTGGACTTGCCCATGGTTTTGTTCATGGGTTTGAACATGGTTTTTGGGCATGATGGTTTTTGACCCCTGGTATTTTGTAGATCCGATCAAGGGAACTACGGTTATGTTCTAATCTAGGGTTAATGGATTGGGGTTTATGAATGCTTCGGCATGTATATATGTGTTGTAAAACTAAAAGGCATATAATGAAAAATCAAGCTGATAGTCCCAATTAGGGATCTAGGGGAAAATCTCTATGTATGTCTATTTTATGTTTTATTCTCTCGCTATTGTTTATTTTCTGTTTTGTAAGATTCATTTGCAAATAATTTCCGTACAGGGTTAAAACCTACAATCTTGTCATGAAGCTTTGAGGCGTTCTGAAATACCTCATCTCTCAACTGCTGAAGATTGATCATCTAATTGATCCAACGTTGTACATCATTCTCCTCAATTCCTACTTCTTGCAACAATTTCGTGGTCGAGACTACAAGTGATGTAGGAAAAAAAATGTCTACACCATAAACTAACTGAAAAGGGGACATTCCTATAGATTTATTACTACTCACCCTGTCTTCCGACAAGGTATTCACAAGATTTTTGTGCGAGTTCTTCTTGTTGGCCTCCAGTGTTTTATTTATGATATTAATCAGGGATTTATTAGAGGACTCTACTAAGCCATTACCTTGCAAATAGTAGGTGGTTGAGTGCCCCAACTTGATGTTATATTTGTCATAAAACTCAACCATCCTCTTTGATTTGAATGCTGCCTCATTGTTAGTAATAATCTTATGAGGACAACCAAAACGAGACAATATAATGTTAGTCTCCAAAAACCGAATAATTACTAGGTCTGTTGCTCTCCTCGTTGGGATCGATTCGATCCATTTGGTGAAGTAGTCGGTGGCTGTTAATTTCCATTTGTTTTGTGTAGATGATGTAGGGTGAATCTCTCTGATGAAGTCAAGTCCCCACTACTAAAACAGTGCATGTATTGAAATAGGCTGCAAAGGTAACGAAAGAATTTTTCTTTTACCTTGAAACACTTGGCACTCATGGAAACTCATCACTGTTGTGTAAAAATCTGCAAAGAGAGTTGGCCAGTAGTATCTTTCTCTCAACACTTTATTAGCCATGGTCTTCCATAAAAGTTGGCCCCCACAGTCTCCTTTATGAAGATCATTCATAACTTCTTGGGCTTCACTCTCAACAAAACAATTTAGCAAAATAACTCCTGGATCTTTCCAATAAAGGGTGTTGTCCAAAATGTAGTATTTGGAATCTTTCAACATTAAAGACCTACCCTTACTCTTTGTAATGTTCCTAAATTAGCTAAGCTAATTGGAACATTAGAATTTTGTTTTAATTTTCATGTTTATGAATAATAGACTAATGGAGGACATGCAACACTCCTTAGATCTAAAAATAAATACATGCTCAATGTGAACAGGATTAAATATGAGCTGGTTGCATAAAAACCATTTGTGTATGAACAGGGCTGAGTTATTTGACTGGGTCAACAAGACCAAATCACAAGACAGTCCAGGTGCATTGAACCTCCTAAGTGATATGTGCAATTCTAGAAGGATCTTCTAAATGTGAAAGGGGATAATTCAAGTGAATTGGTTTAGGGTTTTGTACTTCCTCATTTTATAAAAGGAAAGGAGAGGACTCAAGGAAAGGTTGTTGATGATTTTTGGTTGCTTGAGCAACTCAATTTCTCTTGGCTGGTTAGCCAAAGGGAAGAGGGTTTCTTGTTTAGGAATCCTCTCTCCTTCCATGGATTAGCTCTTTGGAGGAGGATGTGCTGCATTGATCCACTATCCGGCATTTGTCCAAGCTTCTACTTCCAACTGCAATGCAGATCTTGTTGAGGGTTTGATTTCCTTTGTAAGTTGCAGCAAGTGGGATTTAGATCTTTTCAGATCTAAAGCATTTCAGTACTTCTTTTCAGTGGAGGAGGGTTTATAATCCATTGGAGAGCTATATTGAATGATTTGAGCTTAATTTCAGATCTTGGCATCATGCCAATGTGTTCTTCAAGGTATACTGTGTATTTCCTTCCCCATATCTACATTATTGCTGAAGGAGCAGTGTTGCAGGGTTTTTGGCATCATTTTGGAGCTAGATCTCTGATGTGAAGGAAGCCTCCTTGCATCAAGGGTGATCCATGGATTGGCCAACCAATCCATGTATATTTCAGATCTGAAACACTCAATGAAGTTTTTGCTTCAAAATTTCTGAATCATGTTGCAGTAAAATTCAGATCTGCTCTGGCATTTTCATGTATTGCTGAAATCCCCAAGGGGAATGTAATAAAGAGCCCTTTGGGCATTTTGTTTCATTATAGATCTATATTTTCATGTATTTATTAGTTTCAGATCTGTAATTTAATAAAAATAAGCTTCAGCCTCCTGAAAATAACGCTGAAGGGTTTCTGGGTCATTCTCTTGTCGTGCAACACCTCAATCTTAAGGGATTTTCTATGTAAAACTATTGTTTAACCTTTCTTAATGCCTATGCCATGTTACTAAACTAATTATATTATTTTTAGTACTTTTTTACATCTTATACCTTCATAAAATACGCTGCGCTTGCTTCAGTAAATTTCTGCATCATCCAAGTCATGGGAAATCAAGGTTTTTCTTGACTAGTCGGGAAGGAGGAACTGTTTAACTTAGCAAAACGCATTTAATTTTGCTAAAATTATACATGTAGATCCCTGTTGAACTAATATAATATATTCCAGAACCTTGACCCCTCATTTTACGCAAATTTTCTTTTACGCCTATTTTAGGGCCAAAATCCTCACTTTTCCCCACCTTTCTGCCCATAAAAGCTGAGTAAAGGTTGATGCAGAATTTTTCATTGTTTTATGAGTGTTTCTAAACACTTTTTATGATATATTATGTTGGAAATATGATGCAGAGTGTTGTCCTTGATGGCAACCCACTAAATGAAGATGAAAACATGCGACTGTTGACATGTGTTGTCCTTGATGGCAATCCACCTGATGAAGTTATTCTTGACATAATAGACTTGGTAAATGATGTTTTTTAGCACTATGATGATGAGTGTTGTCCATGAATGGCAACCCTCTTGATGAAGATGATGGCAACTTACTTGATGAAGTTGTGCTTGATATAATATGGTTTGATGAAGAAAATATGATGTATCTACAGTGTGTACAAAAGGAAATGAAGAAAAGAATTCAGAATGTACTCAAAGTATGATGAAAAGAGTATATATCTTGGTATACGCGGATTGTCCTAGGGAAAGTCGCGTATGCACGCGGAAAGGAACGTTCCAAGTCGCGTATGGGCTAAAGCGCTCAAAAAGTGCAAAACCAGAGGTAACCACCATGGTATTAACCCATTGTATTGGGTAATGATCCGCATAATTGACCCCGTCCAGGTAGTTTTGGGCTCATGGTATTGTTTTGGCCCATGGTATTGAAAAAGGGGCTCATGGTATTGAAAAAGGATAAACCTATATAAGGAGAAGAAATTCATTGTGAAAAATATGAGTGTGGGAGCAAGATGTCTGAACTTGAATGAATACTTCTCTGTGAAGTATATCTGTATGGAAAGGGTAAAGGTTTGATGATAGATCTGAATCTATGATGCTCCAATGAAGAAATGATGAAGCGGAATATCTAGATCTGTAATGTATTTTGTATCTGCTAGATCTATTTATGAAAGGCTTAGATCTGAGATGAGGCGAACATCTGTCTGAAGTAAAAGGGTAAATCTGAACTGAATATCTGATCTGAAGAAGTATGCTGCTCTATAATGGTTGAAGAGCTATACGCTAGTTAGCTGCATAGGAAGCGCGTATATACGCGGCTTCGCTGAAGAGAAAGCGCGTATGCGCAATGAAATATGTACTGAGGTATACGCTAGTTGATGAGGATGAAAGCGCGTATATACGCGACATCAGTGAAAGGAAAGCGCGTATGCAAACTAGGGTTTGCTGAAGACTGTGGTAAGAAATGTCTGATCTGTTCTGCTGGTTTACTGATATCTGTCAGTGAGTTATATGTATCTGTTTCATGGTTGACTGTGCTTAAAAGTATGGAAAGGGTCCAGTTTGAAAATATGATGAAATGTGGCCTGCAAGTGGTGTTTTATTGAAGTTCTATGGAGCCTGGTTGCTTTATGATGAAGAGCATTCGTTGTTGAGATGAAAGTCTTATAATTCAGAGATGAGGACAGATCATGCAGAGATTGTTGCTGATGACTTGCTGTTGAAGGTGTTTCAGATTGCACTAGTTAAGGAAGAGCACTGGTTTAGGGGGAGCAGCAGGTTGAATACTAATGATTGCATTGTTGACAATATGACTGCTTATTCTTTGGTCTTTGTGATACTTATGCTCAAATGATGATGACTTGGTACATGATTTATTATGATGAGTTTTTGAGCCCTGGTTGTTGATAAGTATCCTTTGTACTCACACATGGATGAGTTGGATGTCATTTGATTCAGAAATAAATCATGCAGAGTGTGTTACTATGGTTGAGAGATCTTTTGCATACATATGTTACTTCATGTTAAATCTTGAAGATCATGGTGATGTTGGACCACATGGATGATTGCTTGACACCTATGTGAAGATGTTGTTCTGATATGACAATCTCTCTTGGAAAGATTGTATTGATGCTGCAAAGAATCTGAAGGCTTGGTTACTATTGTACTGATGCCACAACCATTGGATGACGCTTGAAGACAAAACTACACTATTCTATCTATCTGTAGTCCAGGGAAGCATTCAAATGTCTCAGAAAGAAGCTGAACACTGTCTTTGCCTTACAAAGAATCAGATCTGGTTGAAATTTAGAAGATGTCTTGGGATACGCGGGTTTCCTGAAACACAGTCGCGTATATACGCGAGTTCCTGCACAGAAAACCGCGTATGACTAATTGCTGACAATTTTTGGTTGGTTCAGCTCTCTTCAGCACAGCTGCAGTGCTGTTTGGTATCTCTGATACTGTTTGGTATCTCTGGTGGTGTTCCAGTTCTCATAATTCTGTTTTTAATGTTTTGATGAAGATGCCTTGATGATTTGTTGGTGGAAGTTTTCAGGATGCACAAACTAAGGGGGAGCCTTAGTCATTTGGAAAGATTGCTTGGTTGCACAGATTCAGGGGGAGCATTAGTTTTGCTGAGTATAATGCATTGCTGGCATTATGGTGGTTCTGATACATGATCTCTCTTGAGGTCCTTTTGGTATTAATTATGAAAATTCATATTTGTACTTTGATGAAAAGGTCTGGTTGAGACCCATGTTGTAAAATTGTAATATTCAGTCATGTAAGGACTTGTCAATTTGTAAACCCACTTGGTTGGGTAGCTGAGTCATGTTTGTAAACCCACTTGGTTGGGTAGCTGAGTCATGTTTGTAAACCCACTTGGTTGGGTAGCTGAGTTGAAATGTGTAAACCCTCTTGGTTGGGTACTTGAGTCTTATATGTAAATCCACTTGGTTGGATATTTGATGTAAGTATGAGTCTTTTGGTGATAGGAAGTTCATAGAGTCATGTACTTCATTGAAAAATATGTTTGAAGATTCAGCATGAACTCAGGGGGAGCTTGGTCACTTCAATATACATCAGATCTGCAGAACGCTTCTTCTACATGAGGAGAAAAGGGGGTGAGTATGTTGGTTTTGATCCGCCCGTTGCCCTTGATGTCAAAGGGGGAGAGTGTGTTGGTTTTGATCTGTTGGTTTTGTCCTTTGCCCTTGATGTCAAAGGGGGAGAGTGACATGGTGTTTGAATGAAGATAATGATGTGCCCTTTGCCCTTGATGTCAAAGGGGGAGAGTGACATGGTGTTTGAATGATGCCAAAAATGGAGAGAGTGACATGGAAAAAATGGAGAGAGTGACATGGTAAAAATGGGGAGAGTGACATGGTGTCATTGTATTCTTAATGTACCTATCTGTTGTGGTGACCAAACACCATCATGGTTGCCATCAAGTCCAAAGGGGGAGATTGTTGGAAATATGATGCGGAGTGTTGTCCTTGATGGCAACCCACTAAATGAAGATGAAGACATGCGACTATTGACATGTGTTGTCCTTGATGGAAATCCACCTGATGAAGTTATTCTTGACGTAATAGACTTGGTAAATGATGTTTGTTAGCACTATGATGATGAGTGTTGTCCATGAATGGCAACCCTCTTGATGAAGATGATGGCAACTTACTTGATGAAGTTGTGCTTGATAGAATATGGTTTGATGAACCAAATCTGTTGTATCTACAGTGTGTACAGAAGGCAATGAAGAAAGGATTTCAGCATGTGCTAATTCTGTGATGAAAAAGAGTATGTTTCTTGGTATACGCGGATTGTCCTAGGGAAAGTCGCGTATGCACGCGGAAAGGAACGTGCCAAGTCGCGTATGGGCTAAAGCGCTCTAAAAGTAAAAAACCAGGGGTAACCACCATGGTATTGACCCATTGTATTGGGTAATGATCCGCCTAATTGACCCCGTCCAGGTAGTTTTGGGCTCATGGTATTGTTTTGGCCCATGGTATTGAAAAAGGGGCTCATGGTATTGAAAAAGGATAAACCTATATAAGGAGAAGAAATTCATTGTGAAAAATATGAGTGTGGGAGCAAGATGTCTGAACTTGAATGAATACTTCTCTGTGAAGTATATCTGTATGGAAAGGGTAAAGGTTTGATGATAGATCTGAATCTATGATGCTCCAATGAAGAAATGATGAAGCGGAATATCTAGATCTGTAATGTATTTTGTATCTGCTAGATCTATTTATGGAAGGCTTAGATCTGAGATGAGGCAAACATCTGTCTGAAGTAAAAGGGTAAATCTGAACTGAATATCTGAGCTGAAGAAGTATGCTGCTCTATAATGGTTGAAGAGCTATACGCTAGTTAGTTGCATAGGAAGCGCGTAGATACGCGGCTTCGCTGAAGAGAAAGCGCGTATGCGCAATGAAATATGTACTGAGGTATACGCTGGTTGATGAGGACGAAAGCGCGTATATACGCGACATTAGTGAAAGGAAAGCGCGTATGCAAACTAGGGTTTGCTGAAGACTGTGGTAAGAAATGTTTGATCTGTTCTGCTGGTTTACTGATATCTGTCAGTGAGTTATATGTATCTGTTTCATGGTTGACTATGCTTAAAAGTATGGAAAGGGTCTAGTTTGAAAATATGATGAAATGTGGCCTGCAAGTGGTGTTCTATTGAAGTTGTTGGATCCAGTGTGAAAATTGATGAAACGTGGTCCAAGGTGGTGCTGAGGGTTGTAGCCTTCAATCAGGGGGTCGTAGCTCCCTTCCAGGTGAGGCTGGTAAACGAGATCGGGGGGTCGTAGCTCCCTTCCAGGAGAGGCTGGTAAACGAGTCAGGGGGTTGGAGCTCCCTTCCAGGAGAGGCTGGTAAACGAGCGCAGGTGGGTGCCTGCGTGCTGGTCAAGTCCGCGCCAGCACATATGTTGTAAGATGTTTTCTCTATAATAAAATATTGAAGGCTGAGCAACTGCAGCGGTGGTTTTCTCCCGACTTGGGTTTCCACCTAAAAATCCTGGTGTTCATGTGTGATGCTTTGTGTGATGGCTTATTATGTTCTTACTGCACATGTTTACTGTTTATAGAACATCTAATAAATGAATGATGGAATTATGTAAGTGAAGAACTAATGGCATAATTAGATTTCTGGGTATACGCGAGTTTCATGAACAATATCCGCGTGTATACGCTAGTTGGCTTCAGCAAAGTAGCGTATGGGTTTTAAAGGAATGAAAAATTAAAAAGTTTGAATATGCAGTAAATACTGATTCACCCCCCCCCCCCCCCCCTCTCAGTATTTTTCCCAACATATTAAGCACACATTCCTGAAAAATGCGTTTTTCAGGCATGTTTTGCTAAGAAATCCATTTTTGGAACATTACAGTGGTATCAAAGCATGATCTTTGGCTCAGCCTATGGCTTCAAGCCAAAGTGTTGAATCCTTGAAGCAAGAATCTTTCAAGCTCTATAGACAGAGTCTTCAGATGGCCAAGTAGCCTCTGGATCTCATCCTTTTCTCAAAGGTGACATATCCAGTAAATGCCCTTGTAGTCAATCTCTGGAATAGAATATTGATACTCCTGAAGAGGGAAATTTACAGCAGTATCAGAGAATAGAAGAGACAGAGATCAGAAAGCTGAAGGAGATGAGTTTTACCTCATCATATTTCAGATCTAGGAAGAGCCTCTTCGAAGAGGTTAGACAGAAGAAAGGAGGAAGAAAATGAAACTCCTAGAGGGTTTCAAGAAGCAGAAAGTTGCAGTGAGACCTGCATAAGGTTTCAAGAAGGAGAGGAAGATCCATGCACTTCCTATCCTTACAAAGAAGGAGAGCTATGCAGAGAAAAACCAGAGCATGGCTCCACCACTTGGAAGAATGACAGAAGAGGAGATCTCCTTGCTCCTTTTCTAGGCCCTGAAGGGTATTGAGAAAGATCTCAAGGAGATTGAGAAGGTGGAGACTTGTACCAGTGCTGGCACAACCTTGGAAGAGCAGCCTTCATGTTCAATAATGAAGGAAAACTACATAGTTGTAGAAGAAGCTCTTGCTTCTACATCTCATCGAGGTATGATTAAAGATTCATCTATTATTATTTCAGCACATTGTTTGAAGAAGATCTACATCTTGGCATGCTACTGATTTAGAGCAACAAGTTGCACTGTGTTAGTGTTAGTCTAGTCATACTGCCATCAGTGATCAAAATTTCTCTTTTGCATTTGCATATTAGGAGTCCCATACCATAATTTTCATCATCCCGCTAGGTCATGGATTCATTGATGGTAGTAATTTTTCATCAGTTTTCCCTCATGTGAAACTTGTTGATCCTCCTCTCTATGGCCTTTAGTCATAAGTTACTTTCACTTTTTGAGTCATGATTGGTAGGTCATAGGATGGGTCTCATTAGGTTCTAGGATCTCACCATGGTCAAAATAATGAGTCAAGTGTCAATAAATATCAGCAAGGTCATGAGGAAGTTAATAAACTCAAAGTCACAGAACCTGGGAAGATCAAAGAAATGTTTTATTCAGTTTGATGTAATTTTCACCTCAAAACCATGTTTTGAGGTGAAAACATAATACTTGTCTTTTATTATCATCTTTTATGTAATTTCATATCATTAGATGTAATAAGTCACACTTCAGAAGCTGCAATCTCCACAAAATCACCACCCTGTCTTTCAGAGAAATTTTACATAGCATTTTTAGTGTCAAATCATGTTCTAAGCGGATCCATCAAAAAGAGCTCAGAAATAGCTTTCCAATGTTATATTACACTCTCAAAACTGACTCCTGGATTGAAATATATGCCTAAATGAAAGAAAAGTCCCCTATACCCTAACCAACCCCTTTTCCCACCTTTCCCCTAAACTTTATTTTATTACAGTTTAATATTTTCTTTTATAAAACCTCCTTTTCCCCTTCTGATTACAAAATCTCATTATTAAAATATTTTAAATACATATGCAATTTAATAAACCACTTCCCCTCCATACCTTTTAATAATAAAGTTTAAAGGTTCTTATATTATAAACCCCCTCGATCGCAATCGCACCATATTTGTTGTCCATTCCGATTGGCCCTTGTTAAAAAATCAAATGTGATTACATTAAGTCCCGCTGATTGAATAACCCTGATTGACCCCGCCCCAATACATCCTGACCGTTGATCCGATCGATGATCGAACAACCCATACTCAATCACTCCATCGCAATCGGCGATTTCATAAAGTGTTGCACCTGCTCCTGCTGCGAATCGCCGATGCGATTGACCCCACCCGATCGCAAACCCCTGATTACTCCTCCACTGTTGATCTGCCCATCTGATCGGACGGCTCACAAACCATCGCGCCATCGCATCGACATTTTCCTATAGCCCTTTGCTTCCGCTCCCCGCTCCTCTGATCTTCCAATTCTGATTGACCTTTGGGTCCCACCATAAGGTTTCTGCCTCGTTTCATTAATAAAAGGGCCTTTCCCTTTGTAAAAATCAAATTTCATTTTATTTCGTTTTACAAAGGATTTCCCCCCCTCATCGCTTATCCCCATCGCATCGGAGAAATTTTATTGTGTAATACACCCGCCCCAAAGTCCCGATTATGATTGCGATTTGGTCCCCCGGGTCCCACGTTGAAAGCCCTTCCGCTTTTTCGAATAAGAAAGGGTCTTTTCCCTTTGCAATTTCTTATTTCATTATTCCAATCGCATCGCAATGTCTCATCCCCGATTGCGATTGCGATTGCCCTTATGCACTAATCGCATTGGATTTTTCCATCGCTCCATTTTGTGTCACACCTCCCCTGATCTTTCGATTGTGATTACGATGTGGACCCTGCATCCCTTTCCCTTCGCTCCTTTTACCCAAAAAGGGGATTTTACTTCATTTAAGGCATAGTTTCATGGTTTTAAAAAACATTTTCATTAAAGTTGGTTTTCTTCAAAAGGCCGAGAACTAATTTTGAAACAGTCAAAGGGCTGAGCGCTAATTATGAGACAGAGATTTCTATAGTAGCAGGAAAGTAGGAATTTGCTCTTCAGATCGCCTATTTTTCATTCATCCAACGTATCAGTGAATCTGCCAAACTAGTTAAAATGTATTGTTGTTCCTCCCTTTTAGGGGCAGATTGTTGGTTTCTTTCCCATATCCAGATTTCAATTCTGGGTTGGTAAAACAACTCCCTCTTTCTATGGATCTACTTTCCCACATTTCAGTATATTTAATGTAATTTTAAATCATTTTTTAGAGCAGTTTGAAAATCAGTAAGGGAATAATGTGGAAATCAGGAGGAGGCTCTGCACTCCATTGTAACAGTTTTGACAGAAAATTAATAAGAAATGCAGCTCTGATTTGTGGGATCCATGTGATATGAAATTTAGCATTTTTTCTCTCCTTAGTGTTCATATGTAAATTTTTATGTGTACCATTTATTCATAAACATCTCTAGTTGAATGTTTTCAAGATAGATAGGTAGAATCCATTTTTATGCTCTGCCCTGGGAAATCATTCAATATTTCTGTATTTTCTTCTGTTTGAAAGGGATCCATTTCTTATGCCCTTTTCAGCTCCTCACCAGTCTTTCCGTTCCATCATTATTTAAACTTAATTTCTAAATTTCTTGCCTACCATGCCCCATGAAATAACCTATATCCCTAATTTAATTCCCCGATTCAAAATTGTCCCATTTGTCCCATACATCCCTAAAAAATTCATTCATTAAAACATTTTTCCATTATTATACCTAGCCTAAAATCAGTTTCATATTTGTACTTTGTTGAATACCCTTTCATGAAGAGAGCCCTCTCTTGACCTTGTAGGGCTAGCTACAAGGCTGAGCATGGTTTAAATGTTACCCTGATTTGACTTCCTTCAGCCTGAGTCTCAGATCAAGCGCTAACATTTCTGGCGACCATACTGGGAAGTTTTTAGCATAAAAGATTCACCACCCAGTAATATTTTCTTTGTAAATTCTTGATGATAATATTTCAGAGTTTTCTAGGATGAAATAAAATTTTGTAAAATAGAAATTTGACCGCACTGGCTTCAAGAAGATACACAAGGGCCAATCCTAATCCAAATCCTCCCCCTGTGTTTGAAAATCCTAATCTCATTCCAAGAATATTCAGAATACAAGAGGGATCGCTAAGTCCTAGACCAATTTTCAGATCCCATACTTGGCCCAGTGAGTGGTTGTTTGTAGAAAATTTTTCTTTTGATGAGAGTTTTGAGCTTTCTTTGTTTAGAAGTAGGTCTGAAATGGCACTTAATGACATAGTTTTAGATCCAGAATTTCTTGTAGATATCGAAGTTCAAAGGGAAAATAATTCAATTGATGATTATATTTTGAATTCCCCTCAGACATCTATCACTATAACTAATATCCCTGAGCCTTTAGAGTCATTAGGAACATCATTTCCTCCTCCTAATTCATTAGCATTCCCATCAGTCAATTCTCAGCTTTCATCTCCTCCATTAAAACCTCTCTTGAATTCTAGTACCACAAACATTGTTGTAAATCCACCACGAGTCATGGTTGCTTGCTATGCACCCCTGGTTTTACCTCAGGTCCTAAATGATATGCCTGCTGATTATCAAAGTAAAATTCATATCTTTGATGCCACTCAAAGCATCACAGCCCAGAAACATGTTGATAAGATGAATGACTTTTTTTATCTTCAAGAGGTAGAGGCAAAGAATGTAACCACAAGATTGTTTGTACAAATTTTTGGAGGCGAAGTTAGAAAGTGGTTCAGAGCCTTACCAGTAGGCTATATTCACACTTTGCAGGAGTTACATACATAGTTCTTAGATCGGTGGGAGGTAAAGAAAAACCCACTCCAAATTTTGTCTAAGTATGAAAATATTAAAAGAAATATGGGTGAAACTGCATAGGATTATTGTCTAAGATTCAATGTTGTATATAATGCTATTCTGGCTAACCTGAAACCTCCTGTGGGATTAGCCTTGCTGAAATTTCCAGATGGTTTTGATGTTGATATGGCATATCAGCTACGAGAGAGAGATCCCACCTCGCTTGAAGACATGCAGAAGATAGTCGTGAGCATAGAAGCAAATCTACTCGCCAAAAGAGCGCGGACTCAAGCTGAAAAGAGAGTCATGGTGAAAGAAGAAACATCTCCTTAAGATAGTAAGATGGACACTTTAATCCAGATAGTCGAAAATATGGTTGATCGGCTGACAATTTCAGACAGACCCGACCACAAATCAGGAATCCAAATTTCAGAGGGCAGCAGCCACAATTCAGAATTAAGCAGAGAGAACAGAGAGCGCAGGACCAAGCGGCACCACAACAACAGATCAGGACTCCATTGCAACAGAATTTTGTTCAGGCAATAGAGATAGATGATGATGATGATCCTGTGATTTAAGCCAATCATTTCTTCACCACCGATGGTGTGCCAATTTTTATCACTGAAGATGAAGAATACATAGCGACTACATACATTCAAAAGGACGAAGATTTTATTTTGGCCAATGACGTGGTGATAGAAGAAGAGTCCGACGACTACCAGAGAGGATACATGAACACTTTATCAGCACAACAGCTGTAGTATTCTTTGAGGAGTAGAGATGTGCCATCCAGTCCTATTCAGAAAAGAAAAGAGCAACAATTGAATAACGATTCTGCACATATTCAAAAGAAAGGAAAAGAGCCCACCGATTCTTCCCCAAGCAAGACATCTTCAGCAATTAATATAGCAAATGAGAAGAACCAGCATAGCACAGCGAAGGAAAAAATAGAGAAGAAAGACCCTCCCATTAAAGAGGTAGAAAAATCTCCTTCTTTTAATTTAGAAAATGAAATTTCTAAGCTGAAAGTGTCCATGCCCTTGACTAAGTTGGTGAAAAATAGCACTTATAAAAATCAGGTGTCTAGAATTTTGCAAATAGACTCTGTTTCTAATATAGTTAATGTTGAGGATGACTACCCTAAACTCATCTTTGGTTCAGCCACTGAAGATCAATCTGAAGAAAGTGAAGTCCCTCCCTTTTACCTGAGTCTTAGATTACATGAGTTCATCTTGCATAATGGTATGTTGGACTCCGGAGCCTCACATAATTTGATGCCCAAAGCCATTATGGAGAAGTTAGGACTTGATATTACCCGCAAATATCATGATTTGTATTCTTTTGACTCAGGTAGGTTCCATTGTATTGGTCTTATCAAAGACTTGGTAGTGTCTTTAGATCAAATCCTAGCCAAGAATGTCTTGATGGATGTGGTTGTTTCCAATGTTCCACCACGATTTGGAATGCTTCTATCCAGGTCTTGGGGTGTAAAACTTAAAGGAACCATGCAGCTTGACTTCTCTTATGCCACCATTCCCGTGTTTGGCCAGTTGAGAAAACTATATAGGGAGAAGAAAATGAAATATATGATCACTAGCAAAGAGAAGCCAGTTAATCATCCCATTAATGCAGTCCACACAGATTTAGAGTCTTTTGTCTTATGTTCAGATGGTGGTTTGAATGATGAGAATGTTCAATTGGTACAAGTAGATGAAATACCTGATATTTCAGAGAATTTTAGGGAAGTCCTCAAATAGGAAAAAGATAAAGTAGTGAGCAATTCCGAGCAGCAGCAAAAAGACAGTGAACAGCAGAAAGATGCAGAAGTTAGCCAAGACAAAGTAGAGAAAGAAGCAAAATTTTAGCATCTACAAGAAGAAGAAGAAGGCCTTTGGAGCATGGATTTTTATGGATCTGTTGGTGAGGATGGAGCTGGTATAGGAATATGGATTTGGAGCCCTGTTTTCCAGCCTGAAAAAGTTCCTAGTAATGTTAGAGTATGTGCTTATAAGTTGACTTTTGACTGCTCTAACAATGAAGCAGAGTATGAAGCTTTGATTGCAGGTCTGAAAATTTTGAAGAAGCTGAATGCAAGAAGGATTTCTGTCTATGGAGATTCAGAGCTGATAATCAAACAGGTTAAAGGAGAGTACCAAGCTAAGCATCCGCGATTGAGGGCATACAAAAATGCGGTCCTATATATCTTAAAGACATTCCCTGAGTACACCTTGACAGCCGTACCCAATATGTAGAACATTATTGCTGATTCTCTTGCCACTACTACAAGTAACTTGAAGATTCCAATGAACTCCAGCAACAAGTTTGAGATCTATGTCAAACATAGGCCTACTGTCCCTGACAATTTAGTTATTGGCAAGTGTTTTTGGATGCCAATGAAATCAATGCTTTTTTGCAGAGTGAAGGAAAATTCAAAGATACTCTAATAGAAGGTGATTATGATGTTTATGATCAAGAAATTGAAGCAAATCAGATGGACATATTGCAGCTAAAGGATAATGTAATTCCTAGAGGTCTCATACCTTTAGAGGAGCTTTTTGATCAGGATGATGTTGCAAAGAAACCAAGCCTGGTGCCTACTGAGAAAGGAGTTGAAGATGTAAATCTTGGGATAGCAAACAAACCCAAGCTTGTGAAGTTATCAAAAGCATTATCCCCTGAGGTAAAGGAAAAGTATGTTAAGTTACTTTCTGAATTTTCTGATGTGTTTGCATGGGATTATTCAGATTTGAAGGTGTATGACAAGAACATAATTCAGAATACTATTCCCATCAAGCCAGATCAGAAACCATTCAGACAAAAGTTGAGAAGAATCAACCCAAAGCTGTTGCCATCCATTGAAAAAGAGGTAAACAAATTGTACAAAGCTGGTATCATTGTTCCAATTAGATTTTCTAACTGGATTTCAAATTTGGTTCCGGTACGTAAGAAGACAGGAGAAATAAGATTGTGCATAGATTTTCGGAATCTGAATAAAGCATCCGTAAAGGATAATTATCCACTTCTGAAAATGGACCATATTCTGCAGAGAGTAGTTGGAGCATCAAGGATGTCACTACTTGATGGCTACTCAGGCTATAACCAGATCTTGGTGCATGAGAAAGACCAAGACAAAATTGCCTTCACAACACCCTAGGGAACCTTCCAGTATGCCGAAATGCCATTTGGACTGAAGAATGCTGGAGCCACTTTCCAGTGAGCAATGGACATTGCTTTTGCCAATGAAAAAATGTTTTTCTTGTTGTTTATTTGGATGATCTGACAGTTTTTTCTGGTTTTGATGATGAACATTTGCACCATTTGAGGGTTGTGTTTCAGCGATGCAGAAATTTTTGGATTTCTCTCAATCCAAAGAAGAGTCTCTTTGCCATAGATGAAGGCAAGATTTTGGGGCATATCATCTCTAAAGATGGTATTCGCATTGATCCATCTAGAGTAGAGGCAATTCAGCACATAGATCTTCCACGAAAGAAAGAGGAGATTCAAGCATTCAATGGTAAGATGAATTTCTTGCGCAGATTTATACCCAATTTGGCTGAACATTTAAGAGAAATGACTAATATGTTGAAGAAGGATAGCACTGTCAAATGGAATGAGGAGGCTATCAAGTCATTTAATATGGTAAAGTTTGCTTTGTCCAATGCCCCAGTCTTGATCAGTCCTGACTACACTCAAGGTTTTATTATTTTTTCAATTGCATTGGAGCATACTATGGCTACGGTTTTTATGCAAAAGAGAGATTAGGTTGAAAAGCCAATTTCCTTTTTCAGTAAGACTATTAGATATGCTGCCTTACGGTATAATATTATTGAAAAACAAGCATTGGCTCTTATAAAGGCACTGGAGGATTTTAGAGTCTATATTCTACATTCACATACTATAGCATATGTTCCTAATGCAGAAGTAATGGATGTGTTGATACAAACTGATCCAGAAGGTCGAAGAGGTAAATGGATAACAACTATGTTGGAGTATGATTTGGAGATCAAACCCATGAAGTTGATCAAAGGAAAAGGCTTGGCAAAGCTGATGGTCCAATCAAATCTATGTGCCCTGGATATAAACCTCATAACAACAATGTTAGAGGATGAAGATGAAGGTTTGCTTGTTCCAGTTTCAAATATTTTTCTACAATCCCCATGGCATTCAGATATTGTTTATGTTCTTCATCATCTTTCACTGCCTCCAGGGATGTCTAAAAGAAAAGGTAGATCACTGAAACTTAAATCTGCTAAATACTATATTTTAAACAGTAACCTTTATTGGAAAGATCCTGGAGGCATTCTACTCAATTGTTTGGTTGAATAAGAAGCTGAGAAGGTAATGCATGACTTTCACAAAGGTGATTGTGATGGTCATTTGTTTTGGAAGACAACAGCTAACAAAGTGTTGAGAGTAGGATATTATTGGCCCACTTTATTTTCAGATTTGTATAAAACAGTGATGAGTTGTCATGAATGTCAAATTTTCCAAGGAAAAAGGAAATTGCTTCCTCTTCCTTTGAAACCAGTTGCAGTGAACGCTCCCTTTCAGCAGTGGGGACTCGATTTCATAGGGGAAATCCATCCCACATCATCAGCACAGCATCGATGGATATTGACAGGAATAGATTACTTCACTAAATGGATCGAGGCCGTCCCAGCAAGGCAAGCTACAGATACCGTAATTATTCAATTCCTAGAATCGAACATTTTATCTCGTTTTGGCTGCCCTCACAAAATTATAACAGATAACGCAGCAACGTTCAAGTCTAAGAAGATGGTGGATTTATGTGACAAATACAATATTGTCCTGGGCCATTCAACAACATACTACCCACAAGGAAATGGCTTGGCCGAATCATCAAACAAATCTTTGATAAATCTAATCAAGAAAATGCTGGAGGAAAACAAAAGAAACTGGCATCGAAAGCTCATCAATGCATTGTGGGCAGACAGAGTTAGCAGCAAGAAATCCATAAGTATGTCACCTTTTGAACTGGTTTATGGTACTGATGCTGTCTTTCTCACATCACTTTCAGTTACAGTTATGAGATTATTGCAAGAAGTCGGCAGTGAAGACGATGATAATCAATGGAGAATCAATCAGATGATCCACCTTCAGCAAACAAGAGAGAAAGTGTCACAGAACGTTATTCAGTTGTAGGAGAAGATAAAGAAGATTTATGACCGTAAGACCAAAGCAGAAAAGTTTCAGTTGGATGATGTGGTATTGAAATGGGATGCAAGAAATGAGGACAAAGGGAAGCATGGTAAGTTCGACAACCTGTGGAAAGGACCATACAAGATTTTAGCATACAGGTGACAAAATGCTTTCTTTCTTTCAGAAATGGATGGCCAAGATTGCCCTGGTGGAGCAGCGAATGGTAGTTTTTTGAAGCACTACCATTATTGAAGATAATGGATAAGAAATTATGTCACAATCATTGTATATACCATGTTATTTTTGGTCAGAGTTCAAGTACACAGTCATTGAAGCTTGGGGCCTGAGGTGAAGGCTATAAAACTTGAAAGATATGTGTATAGTTTGGTTTCATTTTAGTCTTAGTCTTGAGTCAGAGTGAGTCTGCATTGTATCAGTTTTTAGTATTTTTGACTCCATGCCCAATGGATAAGGCTACTTGGTCTATGGTGTTCTTGGCACCTCCAAGGAGCTACCATCCCCATTGGAGCCAATGTTAGTGTCAGTCTAGTCATACTACCATTAGTGATCAAAATTTCTCTTTTGCATTTGCATATTAGGAGTCCCATACCATAATTTTCATCATTTCACTAGGTCATGGATTCATTGATGGTAGTAATTTTTCATCAGTTTTCCCTCATGTGAAACTTGTTGATCCTCCTCTCTATGGTATTTAGTCATAAGTTACTTTCACTTTGTGAGTCATGATTGGTAGGTCATAGGATGGGTCTCATTAGGTTCTAGGATATCACCATGGTCAAAATATTGAGTCAAGTGTCAATAAATATCAGCAAGGTCATGAGGAAGTCAATAAACTCAAAGTCATAGCACCTGGGAAGATCAAAGAAATATTTTATTCAATTTGATGTAATTTTCACCTCAAAACCATGTTTTGAGGTGAAAACATGATACTTTTCTTTTATTATCATCTTTTATGTAATTTCATATCATCAGATGTAATAAGTCACACTTCATAAGCTGCAATCTCCACAAAATCACCACCCTACCTTTCAGAGAAATTTTCCATAGAATTTTCAATGTCAAATCATGTTCTAAGCAGATCCATCAGAAAGAGATTAGAAAGAGCTTTCCAACGGTATATTACACTCTCAAAACTGACTCCTGGATTGAAATCTATGCCTAAATGAAAGAAAAGTCCCCTATACCCTAACCAACCCCTTTTCCCACCTTTCCCCTAAACTTTATTTTATTAAAGTTTAATATTTTATTTTATAAAACCTTCCTTTCCCCTTCTGATTACAAAATTGCATTATTAAAATCTTTTAAATACATATGCGATTTAATAAACCACTTCCCCTCCATACCTTTTAATAATAAAGTTTAAAGGTTCTTATATTATAAACCCTGCCGATCGCAATCGCACCATATTTGTTGTCCATTCTGATTGGCCCTTGTTAAAAACTCCGATGTGATTACATTAAGTCCCACTGATTGAATAACCCCGATTGACCCCACCCGAATACATCCTCACCGTTGATCCGATCGATGATTGGACGGCCCATACTCAATCGCTCCATCGCAATCGGCGATTTCATAAAGTGTTGCACCTGCTCCTGCTGCGAATCATCAATGCGATTGACCCTACCCGATCGCAAACCCCCGATTACTCCTCCACCGTCGATCTGCCCATCTGATCGAATAGCTCACAAACCATCGTGCCATCGCATCAGAATTTTCCTATACCTTTGCTTCCGCTCCTTGCTCCTCTGATCTTCTAATTTTGATTGACCTTTGGGTCCCACCATAAGGTTTCCACCCCGTTTCATTAATAAAAGGGCCTTTCCCTTTGTAAAAATCAAATTTCATTTTATTTCATTTTACAAAGGATTTCCCCCCCTCATCGCTTATTCCCATCGCATCAGAGAAATTTTATTGTGTAATACACCCACCCCAAAGTCCCGATTGTGATTGCGATTTGGTCCCCCAGGTCCCACCTTGAAAGCCCTTCCGCTTTTTCGAATAAGAAAGGGTCTTTTCCCTTTGTAATTTCTTATTTCATTATTCCAATCGCATCACAATGTCTCATCCCCGATTGCGATTGCGATTGCCCTTATGCACTAATCACATCGGAGTTTTCCATCGCTCCATTGTGTGTCACACCTCCCCCGATCTTCCGATTGCAATTATGATGTGGACCCCGCATCACTTTCCCTTCGCTCCTTTTACCCAAAAAGGGGATTCTAATTCATTTAAGGCATAGTTTCATGGTTTTAAAAAACATTTTCATTAAAGTTGGTTTTCTTCAAAAGGCTGAGAACTAATTTTGAAACAGTCAAAGGGCCGAGAGCTAATTATGAGACAGAGATTTCTACAGCAGCAGGAAAGTAGGGATCTGCTCTTCAGATCACCTATTTTTCATTCATCCAGCGTATCAGTGAATCTGCCAAACTAGTTAAAATGTATTTTTGTTCCTCCCTTTTAGGGGCAGATTGTTGGTTTCTTTCCCATATCCGGATTTCAGTTCTGAGTTGGTAAAACAACTCCCTCTTTCTGTGGATCTACTTTCCCACATTGCAATTTATTTAATGTAATTTTAAATCATTTTGTAGAGCAGTATGAAAATCAGTAAGTAAGGGAATAGTGTGGAAATCAGGAGGACGCTCTGCACTCCATTGTAACAGTTTTGACAGGAAATTAATAAGAAATGCAGCTCTGATTTGTGGGATCCATGTGGTATGAAATTTAGCATTTGTTCTCTCCTTAGTGTTCATATGTAAATTGTTATGTGTACCATTTATTCATAAACATCTCTAGTTGAATGTTTTCAAGATAGATAGGTAGAATCCATTTTTATGCTTTGCCTTAGGAAATCATTCAATATTTCTGTATTTTCTTCTATTTGAAAGGGATCCATTTCTTATGCCCTTTTAAGCTCCTCACCAGTCTTTCCGTTCCATCATTATTTAAACTTAATTGCTAAATTTCTTGCCTACCATGCCCCATGAAATAACCTGTATCCCTGATTTAATTCCCCGATTCAAAACTGTCCCATTTGTCCCATACATCTCTGAAAATTTCATTCATTAAAACATTTTTCCATTATCATACCTAGCCTAAAATCAGTTTCATATTTGTACTTTGTTGAATACCCTTTCATGGAGAGAGATCTCTCTGACCTTGTAGGGATAGCTACAAGGCTGAGTGTGGTTTAGATGTTACCCTGATTTGCCTTCCTTCAGCCTGAGTTTCAGATCAGGCGCTAACACATTGTGCTGTGCCAAAGCAGTGAGGAAGAAGAGAGGAACCATTCCTCATTAGAGAATTCACATGGAAGCTTCATTCATGAAGCAATAAAGGATGGAATGATGGATGGTAGATATCTTGGAGTGAGAAACCATTTCTCCCTTCCAGATGACTCTTTCTCAATGAGCACACCCTTGCTCAAAGAGAAACTTATACTTGCAGCAAATCCAAGTCCCTTTGGTTTTGGAAGGTCATGCATGAGGTAGAGACCTCATGAGAAGAATTCATTGGAGGTGCACTTCAGCACATCATGGAGTGAAAAAAATTTCAACAATTTGAGGAGGATCTTCCCTTCTCATAGGAGCAGATAGTAGATGTGGACATCTTTGGATGGATAACATCTCTCGTGTTTGTGTTGGATATTTCTTGAGCCATGCACATCATGATGGGAGGTTTTTTCCTACCACATATTTGGATCCTCATAGGGTCAAATTTATCCTTGGGAAGATTGCATTTCAAGATCCCATAAAATGCAGAAATCTGATTTGGGATGATGGTAGCCCTCATGGGAGGTGTACCAAGGTGGAGGATGGAGAGCAAGAGGCTAAAAGCCACTTGCAGAATTTTGATACCAGGCAGCAGGAGGCTTGGTTGCACTGGCTGCTCTTGGAAGAGTTTGATCATCACACTCCTTCTAAGGGTATGTGGCAGGATACTTGCATCATGGAGCAACAAAGAGTATGGGCACATTGTGTTGGCATAACATTTTTCATGTCAAGCACCATGTTGTCACTACATGGATGGGATGATGGAAATATGAGAAAGCAACAAAGGATTTGGTTGCTTGGGATGCTCTTGAGAGAGCAAGGGAATATTTTCTCTCACAGTCTTCATAATGTTGTAGGAGTAGGAGATGGCACTATCATGGTGCAAGGGGGTCACTCCTTGGTATTAGATGTTTAAGAAGGACTTTCTTCATGGGGAGGACTTCTCGTTTGTAGCAACGTTATGGGAGATGCCTTTGACATTCTGCATGTCAAAGACTGGAGCTGTTTGTTGATGGGAGCCTATTTACATAGGTCAACAGCGTTGTCACTATGGAGCTAGGATTTATTGATGGAGTATTCCCAGGATCACTTCTCATTTGATGCACTTGGTGAGCAAAGAGGAGGTGAAGAAGATGAAGTGGTAGATGGAGACATCTATTACTGTGGTGTGCTTTTCTTGACTTGGGTTTCCAAGTAGGAGGAGAAGGACTTTCATGCAGCACTTGGTTCATTCCCCTTCATGGGAGTGTGCCAAACTATTATTGAGGATTCATTCATGAGTCCATGTATCTTCTTTCTTCCAACATATGGTGAGAGCTTTTGCTTGTATACTCTTACCATCTCTTGGTAGTGCATTGCTTCACAAGAGGGAAAGCTATTTATTGAGCTCCATGAACTTCATTGGGCCAAATTGCATGATGGAGACAGCCATCTATTATGTGGCCTTGGGAAAAGATGTTTTCCTTACATGTGGATTCTTTATTCATATGATTAACCATGTCACAGGAGGCAATTTTCCATATACTCTTTTTAAGCAGCAGTTGAGAAGACTGCGCTATGAGGATTTGGGGGACTGTTGGTAATCTCTTGCATCACATAGAACCTTCAGTATTTCCCTCATTATGATGATGATCATGTTTTCTTTGCTAATATTTCCATTATGTCTTTTGAGAGCATGATTGAGAAAGAGACACATGAGATGAGTGTGTCCTTTTGGGAAGGAGGTTCCCACATTTTTCTATAGCACATGTTCTAATGGGAACATGGGAAAAATTGTGGCCACCATAGCCAAACACTTGTTTCTTTTGGAGGTGATCCATGTGTGTGATGGAGTATCTCATGGTGATACTCTTCTATCCATCACATATGATACATTTTGGGCTGATTGGTTTTACAGTGTTGGAGGGAGGAACTTTGCAGAACTAATCCTCATGATGCCACTTGAGGGCAATGTTCTTGCAGCCCAAGATCAGTTTGCACTCTACACTTATCTTAAGTGGAGAGGAGAATAGCATGGGGTAGGCTATCTTGTCTACCATGTGCAGAATTTCAGCCCACCTATTTTGCAGGAGCTCAAGGTGGAGGAACATTTTCATAGAGTTGTCATGTCATGAGGTGACTCATTTTTGGTGGATGATTGCTTGAGGGTGGAGAACTCACATGGGGGATGATATTTCCCAATACACTTCAGATTCCATGCCTCAAGGGAGCCTCTAGGAAACACCTTATTGCCTTCTTGAGTATTTGACTGTTTCATGTTGATAGCTATTTAGCTAATTTGCATGCTTGGGAGGGGCAATATGGAGATTCATTGTTGACACAACATCTCATTATTTGGAGAAGTTCATCATATGGGGATGCTGCAGTAGGAGGAGGAGACATTTTTCAGTTCTATCCTTGTAGTTTCTTGAGGAAAAGCAACATTTGGGAGGGGAGGACTGTAATGTTCCTAAATTAGCTAAGCTAATTGGAACATTAGAATTTTGTTTTTTTTTTCATGTTTATGAATAATAGACTAATGGAGGACATGCAAAAATCCTTAGATCTAAAAATAAATACATGCTCAATGTGAACAGGATTAAATATGAGCTGGTTGCATAAAAACCACTTGTGTATGAACAGGGCTGAGTTATTTGACTGGATCAACAGGACCAAATCACAAGACAGTCCAGGTGCATTGAACCTCCTAAGTGATCTGCGCAGTTCTAGAAGGATCTTCTAAATGTGAAAGGGGCTAATTCAAGTGAAGTGGTTTAGGGTTTTTCACTTCCTAATTTTATAAAA
Source organism: Pinus albicaulis (assembly GCA_034641835.2). Lineage (NCBI taxonomy): Eukaryota > Viridiplantae > Streptophyta > Pinopsida > Pinales > Pinaceae > Pinus > Pinus albicaulis. Next base: position 863,433,619 of record CM076583.1, on the reverse strand, counting down.
GGAAAGGAGAGGACTCAAGGAAAGGTTGTTGATGATTTGTGGTTTCTTGAGAAACTCAATTTCTCTTGGTTGGTTAGCCAAAGGGAAGAGGGTTTCCTATTTAGGAATCCTCTCTCCTTCCATGGAGTAGCTCTTTGGAGGAGGATGTGCTGCATTGATCCACTATCCGGCATTTGGCCAAGCTTCTACTTCCAACTGAAATGCAGATCTTGTTGAGGGTTTGATTTCCTTTGTAAGTCGCAGCAAGTGGGATTTAGATCTTTTCAGATCTAAAGCATTTTAGTACTTCTTTTCAGTGGAGGAGGGTTTCTAATCCATTGGAGAGCTGTATTGAATGATTTGAGCTTCATTTAAGATCTTGGAATCAGGCCAATGTGTTCTTCAAGGTGTACTGTGCAATTCTTTCCCCAGATTTGCGTTATTGCTGAAGGAGCAGTGTTGCAGGGTTTTTGGCATCATTTTGGAGCTAGATCTCTGATGTGAAGGAAGCCTCCTTGCATCAAGGGTGATCCATGGATTGGCCAACCAATCCATGTCTATTTCAGATATGAAACACTCACTGAAGATTTTTCTTCATAATTTATGAATCGTGCTGCAGTAAAATTCATATCTGCACCAGCATTTTCATGTATTGCTGAAATCCCCAAGGGGAATGTAATAAAGATCCCTTTGAGCATTTTGTTTCATTATAGATCTTTGTTTTCATGTATTTATTAGTTTCAGATCTTTAATATAGTAAAAAGAAGCTTCAGCCTCCTGAAAATAACGTTGAAGGGTTTCTGGGTCATTCTCTTGTCGTGCAACACCTCAATCTTGAGGGATTTTTTTATGTAAAACTGTTGTTTAACCTTGATTAATGCCTATTCCATGTTCCTAAACTCATTATCTGATTTCTCATACTTTTTTACATCTTATACCTTCATAAAATACACTTCCCTTGCTTCAGTAAATTTCTGCATCATCCAAGACATGGGAAATCAGGGTTTTTCTTGACCAGTCGGGAAGGAGGAACTGTTTAACCTAGAAAAAAGAATTTTTTTTAGCTGAAATTACACATGTAGATCCTTCTTGACCTAATATAACATATTCAATAACCTTGACCCCTAATTTTACGCATATTTTCTTATACGCCTATTTTAGGGCCAAAATTCTCACTTTTCCCCACCTTTCTGCCCATAAAAACTGAGTAAAGGTTGCTGAAGAATTTTTAATTGTTTTCTGAGTGTTTCTAAACATGTTATATGATAGCTGAAGCACACATTTCTGAAAAATTCATTTTTCAAGCATGTTTTGCTGAGAAATCCATTTTTGGAACATTACACTCTTAGTCATGCCTGTAGGAGGGTTCAAATGCTGAAGAACATATATTATATTAGAATACCAAGGAGACAAAAGAGACATATCAAATGCCTGTATCAGAGTGACATCCTCTTCTCAATTGAACAATGTTGTAATAAGATTGATATCTAAAACGTGCAAATTTAACTCAGCCATAAGCTTTGCTAAACCTTGACCTTTGATTAGCTTTGTGGGCTTGATCTCGAGGTCATATTCCAACATTGCTGCTATCCATTTCCCTCTTCTACCTTCTGTATCTATCTGCATAAGAACATCCTTTACTGCTGCATTAGGGACATAAGCCAAAGTATGAAAATGTAAAATATAGACACGAAAATCCTTCATTTCTTTTATCAAAGAAAAAGCCTTTTTCTCTATGATATTGTACCGAAGAGCTGCATCCCTGATGGTTCGACTGAAAGATGCAATAGGTTGTTCATTCTTATCCTTATTTTTCATTAATAATACATCTATGGTGTGCTTGCCGGCGAATGAGAATATAATAAAATCAATAGTGTAATTCAGGCTTATTAAAACAAGGGTAGTAGTCAAAGAAAATTTCACTGTGTTAAAAGACTTCTTGGAATCCTCGAACCACTTTACCTCATTGTCCTTTTTCAACATGTTGGTAATTTCCCAAAGGTGCTCAGCCAAATTTGGAATAAATCTGCGTAAGAAATTCATCTTACCATTGAAATCCTGAATTTATTTCTTGTTCTGTGGAAAGTCAATTTGTTAAATTGCCTCAACCCGAGAAGGGTCAATCTGAATTCCATCCTTAGAGATGATGTGACCGAGAAGTTTTCCCTCCTCCATGGAAGACATGCTCTTTTTCGGATTAAGAGAAATTCCAAATTTCCTACATTTCTGAAAAACAATCCTTAAGTGATACAAGTGTTCATCATCAGAATGGGAGAAAACTGTCAAATCATCTAAATATACCACTAGAAAAACATCTTTATCATCTGCAAATGCTATATACATTGCACGCTGAAAGATACCCCCTGTATTCTTTAGTTCAAATGGCATCTTTGCATATTCAAATGTACCCCAAGGTGTAGTGAAGGTAGTTTTGTCATGATCTTTCTCATGTACTAAAATATGATTGTATCCAGAATATCCATCAAGAAAATACATTTGAGAAGCCCCAACCACTCTCTGTAAGATGTGATCCATTTTTGTAAGGGGATAATTATCCTTTAGTGACACCTTGTTTAAATTTCTGAAATCTATGCAAAGCCTTATTTGACCAGTCATCTTTCTTATAGGGACTAGATTATATATCCAATCAGAAAACCTTATAGGAACAATGATACCTGACTTGTAGATCTTTTTCACTTATTTTTCTATGGATGGCATCAACCTTGGGTTGATCCTTATCAACTTTTGCCGAAAGGACTTTTGATCAGGCTTAATTGGAATGGTGTGATGTATGATATCTTTATTATAGACCTTCAAGTCAGCATAATCCCATGTGAAAACATCAAAAAAATCAGAAAGTGAATCAATGTACTTTTCCTTTACCTCAGGAGACAAAGACTTGGACAGTTTGACCATCTTAGGCTTGTCTGTTGTCCCGATGTTTACGTCCTCCACATTGTTTTCTGTAGGAACCAATGTTAGCTTTCTCGCTACATCACCTTGATCAAACAATTATTCCAAAGGTATGAGACCTTTTGGAATATTTTTATCCTTTAGCTCTAGTATATCAACCTGAGTTGCTTTGAGGACTTGATCATCCTTGTCATAAACTTTGTCAACTACATAATTCTCAAATTCACCTTCATTTTGAGGAAAATTATTAACTTGTTGATCATCCAAATACTTGCCACTATCACAAATTATTAGGAACTGTAGGCCAATGTTTTACATGACTTTCAAATTTATTATTAGAAAATATTGGGATTTTTAAATTTCTTGTTGTTGTAACAAGCAAATCTCCCATTAGATTCTGACTTCTTGGCACTACTGACAAATTGTATTTGGGAAACATCTTTAGGATATTCAGTACATCATTTCTGTATGTTATCATTCGTGGTTGCTTGGCCTATTATTCCCCTTTCACCTATTTTATCACAAGTTCAGAGTTGCCATATACTGAAATTTTTTTGCACCTAGCAATTTTAAGAACTTGAGACTGGTGATCAATGCTTCATAGTCTGCCTCTTTGTTAGAACAATCAAAGACAAATTTGTATGAACATAATATAACATTCTTAGGAATCTTACCAGGCTGATGAAGAGGGCTATGGATCCAAATTACAATGCCTACTTTGTCTTTCCCCAAGGCACCATCAAAATCCATGGTCCATAGACCATTTTCATCATCCCAGTGCTGGAATTTTGATTGTTGTTTTGTCTCAACTTTTCAGGCTACTTTTTTATTCTGATTTGAAATTTTCCTCTGCCTTATCAAATGGCTTCTCTGGAGCACTTGGCATATTCTACTTTCCCTTCTCTAAAATTGTTCTGATGCAATTAGAAATCTCTGGAACATCTTCTACTTCTACAAGCTGGCTATATACATCATTCAAGCCACTATCATTGAACAAAATAAAAGATTCTAAATATGTACATACAACATTTATTGGATGAATATTAGGCCTCTCTTTGTTGGTTATCATGTACTTCATCTTTTTTTCCCAGTACAACTTTCTCAATTGTCTGAAAACTGGGATGGTGGCATAAGAGAAGTCTAGTTGCAAAGTGCCTCTCAACTTCGCTCCCCAAGATCTAGACAATAACATACCAAACCGTGGTGGTATATCAGCCACCACCACATCCATCAAGACTTTTTTTTATTGGAATTTCCTCATGGGAAACTACTAAATTCTTAATAAGACCCAAACAAAAGACTCTTCCCAAATCAAAAGAATACAAGTCATGGTAAGGATGAGTGATATGTAGGCCCAATTTCTCCATAATGGCTTTCGGCATCAAATTGTGGGAAGCTCCAGAGTCGAGCAGGGCATTGTGAAGGATATTTTGGTGGATTCTCATACTCAAATAGAATGGGGGAACTTCACTATCCTCTAACTGACCGTCTACTGCTGGACCAAAGATAAGGTCAGGTTCGTCATCTTCGACATTAATTATATCATATGAAGGATCTACTTTTAACATTTTGGCTACATGAGGCTTATACTAATTATTCTTGACAAGTTCAGTTAAAGGTATTGACACTTTCAATTTGGAAATTTCAGTTTCTAAGCTGAAAAGAGTGGATTTGTCTACCTCTTTAATGATGTCTCTTTTGTCAGCATGATCATTTGATGCAGCTTCTTTCCTTTGGCTGTCCTTTTCTTTACCTGATGAGAGTGTAGATGGGTGATTATCTTTGTTCTGATTTTTAGTTGCAGATTCTTTTCCTTTACTCTGATTACCTTGAGAATTATGTTTTGGTTGAGTATCTTTTTGTTGAGATGCCCGCTTCTGAATAGGAGTTATTGGGATATCTCTACATCTCAATGTATACTGCCTCTACTGTGAGCTGAGTGCATTCAAGTATCCTTGCTTATTATCATCAGATTCAACTTCCAACTAATGATCTTGAGCTAAAATATAGTCTTCATCCTTGGGTACATCCGTCTTCTCGACATACTCTTCATCTTCTATCAAAAATACGGGTTGGCCATCAATTGTAAAAAAGTGGTTCTCTTCCACAATATGATCTTCTTCTTCTTCGTCACCTCCTTGAGCATAATTCTGTTGCATGGGTGTTTGAATTTGTTGTGATTGTGCTGGTTTCTCAGGTGCCCTCTGTTCCCTTTGCTTGATTCTGAATTGAGGCTGCTAATGTTGTCCTTTGAAGTTAGGATTTCTAACTTGTGGTTCTGGTTGCCTTTCGGTGATAGGCATCCTATCAACCATACTTTATACGGTTCTTATCAAAGTGTCCAGTTTTACATCAGAAGATGATGATGCCTCCTCTTTGATAGTTACTCACCTTTCACGCTTCATTTTTTACTTATTTATGGACAAATTAGCTTCTACACTAATTTCATTTTTATGCATGTCTTCTAACGTAGCAGGATTCCTTTATCGCAGCTGATAGGCCATGTCTAAATCAAAACCATCTGGGTAATGCAAGAGGGCCAACCCTTGAGGAGGTTTGATCTCACTAGGAATGGAATTGTATCCTCTGTTGAATGGGGCAGTGAAGTATTGTACTGATTCATTTGGTTCTCTTTTTAGATTATTGTATTCCAAAAGGATTTGTAATGGATTATTATTTACCTCCCATCGGGCTATGAAAGCATCTATCGACTGATTTGAAGTGGCTATGGAATTTGCATTTAATGATTTGAACCATACTTTAACTTCTCCTAAAAATATTTGAACTATGATTCTCATTTTAACATCATCTTCATCTAATTCTACCAAATCAATAAAGTCAGTGACTTTAAGCATGTGTTGTTTTGCAGTTACTAAAGAATTTGCATCCAAAAGTGGGAGTCTCTAGCCATAACCTTGAGGTAAGGCACGGAGTTGACCTGGTAAGATGAGGGGTGTAAATCTAGCCATAATTCCTGTTGAATGAACTACAGGAGTGAAACTAGGAAGATTTTGCTGAATAGGTGATGAAGTATATGGTGTAGAAGAAGAAACAACAACTCGCTGTGAGTGTGTCGGGATGGGTATTGACTCTTGCTAATATTGGATTATGGATTTTTCTAAATGGTACTGAAGTTGGTTTGCTAAAATTTCAAGTTTATAAAATTGACTCCACACTTTAGTGTCAAAGTTTGATTCACACTTAGTTTCTTCAAAGGATAAATTTTCTTCAAGTTTTAAAGAACTAAGATCTAACTCAAATAATGACTTGACCTCAGAAATCCTTAATGGATCAAAGACTATGTTAGCTAATGAGTTTTCAAACTTAGAACGAAATAAAGACAACTCGAATTTTAAATCAAATGGTATATCTTCGAGAGATAGAACTTTTGCAGGTAGTGAAGAATATCTTACCAATGGGATTGGATTTGACTTAATTTCTGTAGCTTGGCATCTATGCTTCTGAACAAGTCTCTCTGGATCTTCTACTGGATCAATTGTGTTAGGATCAGGATTTGATCTGGTGTATCTCCTCGAAGCCAGAATGTTCACTGTTCAGCAACTTGGTTCTCTACAACTTTTTCAGATCAACCTCAATGAAATCTTATACCTATCATCCAAAGGCCAAGAATTTGAAGAAATAATGGTACAACTAGGGAATATCTTTCACTTCATTCCCCAGTATGGTTGCCAAGATGTTAACACTCCACCAGATCTCCGAGGCTGAGAAGAGACCAACAAAGGTAACCACAGGCCAACCTCTCACCAAGTAGCTAGCCCTACTAGGCAGGAGAGGGCTTTCTCCAAAGGATCACAGCCAAGAGGGCTAGATCAATTAGGTTTTAGGCTAGGTATAGTAACACGGGGGTTTTTATTGGTTGATTTGGGTTCTGGATGAGTGAATTAGGTCAAAGAGGAAATTAGATTAGGGCAAAAGGACCAACAATTGAAGAAATTTGATGGGGCAAGGTAGGTAGGTAATTTAACACTTTAAGGAGGTTTTTATGGATTGAATAGACTCGTGAGGTGAAAAAAAGAGCATGACATACATGCTTTTTTTTTTAACTCAAGAAATGAACACAAGTATGATGATTCTCCCAAAACATAGCATTAAACTTGAATTCTGCTTATCTCACTTAAGAATCAACATTATAGAAATAAAATGATCATGGAAAGTACAAAAAATTCATACATATGTAAATAGATGGAGAAACTATGTTAAAATATAGTACCACAAGAATCCTACCAAAATAGTTGCAAATCTGTCAATAAATTTGTGCCAAAAGCCTGATACAATTCTAATCAATACAACAACATCTAACCTCTCAAATGAGTGAAGAGGTGAAATATATAGGAAAGAAACAACTTCTCTCAAACTCAGGGGTCGAATCCCTAAATTGAGGAGCTGATCCACAACAAGTTGAACTGAAAACCCAAAGACTAGGGAGGTTAAACAAACTTTCCCCTAGTTTTGGTGAAACTGATTCATTCATTAATGAAAACACTTTTACCTAATGTATTTACCCTCTAGTAACTCAAAAACATCTTAATTACATTTAAATCCGTCATTTACATCAGTAAAATTCACATTTTCCATGGTCAAACTCAGAAAACTAGGAAAAAATAAAAAATATGAGACAATTGTTAGGAGCACAGCGGTAGTGTGAGGAGTGCGATGCCAACTTCAAGCCAAATTTTGATGGGGTTTCTGATGTCCAAATTGAGCTCAGGATAGCTCATTCAAAATCCTATCTTGTCTAGTTTCCATGAATGTATTTGGTTTCCAAAAATTATGAGTTTTAGCCCTCCAAAAGTTGAATATCCCAAGACTAATCAGGAGCGCAGCACCTACCTGAAAATGAGGGCAGAAATGTCATTGTTGAGGTGTTTTTGGCCATTTCTCCTTTCTAGATTGTCCAATTTGGGTATGAAAAGTGTCAAAATTGCATGTTTGATGCCTTGTGAATCTAATGGTAGTCTTCTTTTTTTCATTTTGATGTCCCAAGAAGAATCGCAGCGCCTAGGGTGTTGCGCTCCTGACACTCAAACTATGTTGAAGACTGTCAGAAGTTTGCATAAAAACCAAAATTTGCTAAAATTGCTCAAAAAATCTTCAAGATTGTTATGTGGAATGCTGATGAAGTATGCTAAGCAATTAGAGAGGCCTCAGAAAGGATGTCAAGTTTCTTCTTCTCCTCTTGGGTGATTAGGGTTTCTAGTTGTACCTTCACCATTTGGAGTTTTAACCTTGCTATTTGATTCCTTCGTCAATAATTCTTAGCCATGCGTCTTTGGATATCATTGTCTTTCTCTGGTTTCTCCAAGAGCTTCTCAAGATGATTGTTGACTCTTTCAAGCCAATGTTCCATGTTCTCATTGATCAATATGGAAAATTTCTCATTAAGGGTGAGCTCCTCTATTAGTTCAGCTTCTTTCTGTCTCTAACTCTAATTCTCTCTTCACGCCTTTGATTATTGGCCTCTTCCTTGACACTTGTTCTTCTTATTCATTTGGATCACCATATTTCTCATATGCTTAATCAAGTAAGGTCTTAGCCTTTGTCTCTTCTCTTTTAGCCTTGAGAAGTTTACCTCCATGATCCGTTGTTTGGTCTTGAGTTATTGGTTTTCATTAGGGGAATTTTGAGGTCTAAAATGGGCCTCCTGATGAAATTAAATAATAATCGAAATAATAAAATAAGATTTGATTACATCATCAAATTTTAGAGGGGAAAATGAAAAAACTAATTTTTCAACTCATATTTTCAACTTATCTCCCAAATTTTTTACTCAAATTTCGAGCAGGAGCACTCGTTGGATGCAAAATTTAATTCCTCATCCAAGGAGTACCCATGTTGCATACTTTCAATGGGTCCTGCTACACAAAAAAAGAGAAATACATGAAAAACATGATTGCAATCACGACTTTTTATGTATTTCTCATTTTTCGTATAGCAAGTTCCATCAAAAGTATGTAGCATGGGTACTCCTAGGATGAAGAATTAAATTTTGCATCCAACGAGTACTCCCACTCGAAATTTGAGTAAAAACTTTGGGAGATATGTTGAAAATACGAGTTGCAAAAGTAGTTTTATTATTTTATTATTTTTTAATCTTTTTACCCTTTTACTTAAAAAATGGTGAATAATCCCCCATGGTTGACATCATCATCTTGAATCCTATTGCTTCTTAAAAAGTTTATTTTTGTTGTACATTTTTCTTAGGAGACCCATTTTAGACCTCAAAATTCCCCTAATGCTTGCTCACGAAATGAAATGACAAACTTAGATATATCCAAGTTAGTTTATAGCTCTTTGATTTGGGCCTCTTTCTCTTTGATGATCAAGCTTGAGGCGTCATGATCATCTTGTTGATCCAAGTCAATTATATCAAACTTTGTTTCCTCCCCATGAGGGTCTTCATCCTCTTGCATGACTTCCTCATGAAAAACTACCTCTTTTTTCTTTTGCTTTCCCTTTTGTACCTGCTTTTCCAATGAAGAAGTCAAGGTCCCTTCCACAATCTGTGGAGCAAACACTTGCCTAGGCCCTCTCTGATAAGTTTTAACCAATGTGTCTTTTTGAGCCTCTTTGGTCTTTTTAAGATTGTTGACTACAACTCTACTGGATGACCCAATTTGGCTTTGAAATACTGATGATGGTGATGAGATGGGTTCAGTAGGTTGAGCTGATGGAGGAATAGGTGCACTGGGCTGAGTTGGAGGAGGCATAGTTTCAACATGTTGAGCTTGTGGAGTAGTGAAGACATCATTGGCAATGAAAGTGTCTGATGAAATGTTCAGTTGATTTAGGTGATGACGTAAAATTATCTTGATAAAAGAGTGGTGGAAGAGGCTATTCCGATGTATATTTCCGACTTAACCTAACATCCCTCATATTACGTTTTGATCACAGTGGGCAACAAAATTAGATTGATCGAAATCGACTTCCACTCCACAGTCTTGTCTCATGTGTCCATCATCAACATTTTTTGTGCGAAAATGGTGTCCATATGCCCACATATATAGGAATAAATGCACCTATTAAAAAGTTAAAAAATCATAGTGTCATGTGTCTAATAACCCAACTGTTAAAATATAAAATATAGATTTTACATTTCAAAGGTAAATTATTAAGTTTAAAATTTACATAAATATATTATTACCGAGTTGTTGCACCCGATCCCTATGTTTAGCACATCCTCTTAAGCATGCAGGTAATGACCAGTTGCACCGTATTTCTCTCTGACTTGGTGAACAACCCAACTTTTGGGGCTTATAATTGGCATATTTTCTTTTAAATGATCGGGATAAGGCACACTTCTACCATTCAAACGTCTGAATTTTTTCTGTCACTATCCCATTTCATCTGCTTTTGTTCATACAATGCGATGCACAATCGTATCACTTCAGAATTGTAAAGAACTAATTTATCAATTTCTTCAATTTCTACATTCGTTGATGAAATAAAATTGACATATAGTACATATGAGATCAAAATATAAATTATATCAAAGTTCACTGTGAATATTTACTTTGTGTAAATTTGAAAAATTAGAAGTCGCTTACTCTTTATCAAGCGCATTTTTCCATTCGTTTAGAGAAGCTCCCCTTCTCTTGTGTCTTCGTCTCTTTCATCGTCCCAAATCACTGCACCTGGTCTGTTGTCGATCTGCTTGATGTAATCACTGGCATAATAGAAAAAATCATATTATATGTACCCCTCTTCTATAGACCCCTCAGGTTTTTCCCTTTGTCGAACAAAACCTTTCAATTTATTCATGTACCTCTCTAAGAAGAACATCCAACGACAAGAAACCACCCCAACTAATTCAACCTCATCTACTAGGTGGATTAGAAGATGAACTTGAAAGTTCATGAAACTCGTCAAAAATTCCTTATCAAACATACAAAAAATCTCAACTATCTCTTGACAACACCGTGGAATGCTAGCCACATGAATCTCCTTTGACGTGATCCAACATACAAACGTATATAATTTAGATATGGCACATCCTAGGTCTTGGGGGAAGTCATGTTTCACACACCCACACACTAACAAAGGATAATGAAATTGCAAAGTTGTAAACACATGCAATAATATACAAAATTAGTTATGTTTTATCATCCCATGGGATAAAAATTGTTAATATTAAAAAAAAAAAAATCATGCTTTTGACATTATACATACTCTCAGAAGATTCAAATGGTCATGCGATTTCAACCTCAACAAATGGTCTTCCACGGTGAAGCAACACCATAGTGAAGACCCATATGAAGATGGAACCCTTGCACCCATTATAACTTTCTTTTCTAAAGAAAGATCATATGTTTTTTAAAATCCATGGGACATCACCTTCTTTGAAAAACCAATTAGAGGGACCAGCCTCTGATCTTGTACTTTGTAATTGTCTTGGCCAATGTTTATTTTTAGTTTTTGAAGTAATAAGATATTTCCTAACAACCAATGTGTCACTTTGTTTCGATGATATGTGCCTCCGTAAATAATATGAAACATTTTTAAATATATGCATGGGATATAATAAGTGGGTAATCTTAAGATGCTCCCAATATGGAGGTTATAAAAGATAGATTTCCTTTTCATCTCAATGGGAAATTTCTCAACATAGTGTTACTCTAAAATTTGTCACCATGACATTTAGCTGTTCATATGGGTCTATCAACACCTATATCATGCTCCCTTAGAAGTCAAAAACCCCAAAGTTCCTAAACCAAGTATTGGATTTGGAGAAAAGCTCATAAAAATCATAAAAAAACCTAACTCCGCACTTTTCCTAGCCATTACCTGCGGAACCTACCGCACGTTTTGTGTATTAAAATAGCGGACCCTCGTAAAAGGTAAACTGAGTGAAAAAGTAAGTTCTAGAAGCCCAAATGGTCGAATATTCTCCCAGCTGGAAGCTTCTAGAAGGCGTTATCTAGTCGAAGCTTTAATCTATCATGAACATTCATTCCTTCATAAAATAATCCTATTCCTTGGATTTTGGAACTTAATCCCTTGATAAGGGGACTCTATCCCTTTCATTTTGGAACTGCAACCTCTTCTCTTTTCCTATAAATTGAAGCTTTGGTTCAGTTTCAAGGGATGGAGACTTTGAGAATTGGAGTTAGACTTGAAGAATTTTTGAGGAGAAATGCTGTAAAAAATTAGACTCTTATAGCTGATCTTTATATGGGAATAATTACACACCCATGTGCTTTAGCTAAGAGAGTGTAAGGCTTGTCAGAGTAAAGGAAACACCTATTCCAAACCCCAGGAAGGCCTTTACAAAATCAAGGCGGACACGGTTGTAAGGCTCTTCTCTATTCAAGTTAATACAAATGAATATTGTTTTCTCAATGAGCTTGTTAAATTAAGTAGCTTGTTTATCATGTTTTATTAATGGCTTATTTAATTAACTGTCTCATTTCTTGAATTCCTTGATCATCAATATAGGTTTATGGTTTATGAATTAATATTATGCAGGTGCTTCTAATTCTTTCGTGCTTGTGATTGCAGGTCCCGAAAGGAAACATATTCGGAGCGACAGGATATTCGAAGTGATAGGAAAGAAGATTAGTGCTGGACTACAAGTAGGTTTCCAAAACCTATCATAATTAATTCTAAAATCAAATAATACCTAGAGAAAGTAGTTTTTATTTTTCCATTTGTTGCTAGCTGTCCGTAGGACACTTGGGAGGTATGTCTTGTCCGCAAGAACGATTTATTCGTCCAACACATAGGTGTTCAAGAATTCTGGATCATCAAACATAGACTCCCCATTTGAATCGAACATTTCTATGAACTACTTCTCCTTCTCTCTCTCATATGCTTTAAGCCATTCAGTTGGTGTTGTTATTGTAGGCCTTTGGGTTCTCTCTCGTTTACCATTGAAAGCGGATGTTGCTCTTCTGTAATGGTTTTCTTCTGGGAGGAATACCCTAGAGAAGTCATACATTGGCTTTCGTAGGTCATTGAACCATCTAGCTTTTAGAGAAGGTCCACAACATTTACATCCATAATACCCTTTTGTTACAAGACCTTCGAAATTATTGTATAGAATATGCATGGAACGTTAAAGAATATCATGAAGACCAGAACAATTACAACGAATTAAATAATTAATATGCGAAAGAATATTGTTACATATATAAACAAATCAATAAACATGTAATTTACCAGAGAAAACTCCTAAGCCTGGATAATCATGTGTTGTGTAAGAACATATGCCATACAAGATAAAACTCCTCTCTGCTATGATGGGTCTTGATACATTGTATACATTTATCCCATCCCATAATTCCTTCAATTCATCTACCAGTGGTTGTAAGTAGACATCCATATTATTCACTTATATTCTACCAGGGACTATGAGAGCCAACATAAGATGTTCATTCTTCATGGAAAACCATGGGGGGATACTGTTATTGATCACTACTACAGGCCAAACATAATAGTTGGTGTTCTGGAGGGAATATGGGTTGATGCCATCCCTGGCTATGCTGAGTCATAGACTTCGTACTTCATCCTTGAAATTTTCAGGCTATCTATCCTCTATATGCTTCATTGCTATTGAATCTGTTGGGATTCACATAACTCCCAACTCACTTCTATGTGAGGCATTCTATCCCTACAGCATAGCTAATTCTTTGCAACGAAAGAGCCTTTGAATCCTTGGGATTATAGGCATGTGCCGCAATATCTAAAAAGGAGGACCATGTGATTTACCCTTCTTTTTTTATTTATCATACCTATCATGCCCACATTTCGAACATATCTCTTTGTTTGCATATTCTGCTCTATATAGAATACAATCATTTGGACATGCATGATATGATATGTACTCAACACCCAACATTTTCAACAATTTCTTTGCCTCTTCGCAGCTACCGGGCAAGACATTATCACTCGGAAGAACCTTATCCTTGAATAGCCTGTAGTTGGTCATGGAAAATATTAAATGTACAATGCCAATAATTATTAAGGTTCATAAAATTGACCATTTGTAATGTTGATTGTGTGACAAGATTTCTCAAAATATAAGGGACTCTATGGTCAATTACCTCAAAATTTCTGAGAAACATACATTCGACAAGCCAAACTTTTCTTTCAAGTTGTACAGTAACATCGTTGTCCCCAAACTGGGTAGACTTTTACTGACCACCAGGTACAAAGAAAGGGGTCGTGGAAGCAAATTTAAGGCTTTCGAAAAAGGTATCAGCGATATGAGCATCATCCCCTAGCTGATCATCCTTCTGGAATGCATCTAACAACATTGTCTCCATGGCAGTCGTATCCCTTAAGTAATCATCCATACCAACCTCTATTTGGTTGCCTCCATTGCCAACTTGTGAATAACTACTATTGTTGTAGTCATTCCTAATTGGTGAATTTGGACGTAGTGGGAATTGAATAAGTGGTTGATTCAACCATTCTTGGTATCGTTCCTCTTCGATTTTTTATCTTAATTTAGCCTTCTCTCAATTTGACATTGTTGTGGGCTGCAACGGAAGATGGTAGGTAGGTCACTCATCATCACTAGAATCCTAATAATTTCAAAAAATATATTTGAATATGATTAATACAAAATCAATGATATCAATTAGTAAGCACATCAATGCATGATTAATTGGTTTGATATTGAAATAATTACATTATACCAAACAATTATTACCATAATTGTCCTAGGATTGTGGCTATAAGATGGCATGTTACAATTGGTAGGGTGAAGCGGTTTTCCATTTTCATCTACCAACGGTGTCTTGTGGTATGTTGATCTTGATAAGAGCTTTCGACATTTTGGAACAGTTTGAATTTTTTGCGCATCTGAACTCAATTCTGAATCTGCATGAACCTGCAAATTTGTATACATTAATTTTATTCAGCTGATTGACATGGATAAAAAAAATCAATTAGATAATGAACTTCGCGATGGACTTTGATAAATATTATGGAACGAGCTGGATTTTGAAGAATTGTCCATTTGATATAATTATGAGATTTTCTCCATGCATTTGAACAAAATCAACAATAAATTTTAATGTACATACCTAAAAGTAATTTGGGTGCCTTAAAAAAGGAGTTATTTTTATCGGTGCTCATGTACTATTAACCGCACCAGTGCGGTTTTATTACCCAACGCACCAGTTCTGTTAGTTAAAAAATTCATTGAATATTGGGGGAAAAAAGCCCAATTTTATTTTTTTGAAGTGAAAAAAAGCGGTAAACCGAAAAATAAGTGGCAAATGATTTTCGAAAATCAATTTCATAAAAAGTTCTTTAAATAGTAAAAGTTATTCATTATTTCATTATTTTTGCAAAAAAATTTAGGGAGGGATTTGCACGAGAGACATACCTGGAGAGGGAGAGCACTGTGGAGCAGCAACATACTTTTGAATAGAAACACTATTTAGAGAATTAGAATTTAAAACATGTGTTGGGTATGGAGCCTGATTATCTTCTTTACTTTGTATCACAACATTGGACCCCTGTACCTTAAAAGGGGCGGCAACGCCGCCCGAAATTTAATCGCTGCCGTGGGGGGTCCAGGGGGGGGCGGCAGCGCTTTTCGGAGCCCCCTCGAAGCTAAAAATAGATGTAAAATTTCCTTGTAAAAGTATAGTAATTTCTAGTCAATCTGGGCCGTTCATTAGGAAAATGATCTGACGATAGAAGTTATGTTTAGATTAGGGTTTTTTGCCCTAGAAGGCAACCCCCTTGTATATATGGGGGCATTGTATTACGGCTGTGTATTATGTGTGTATTCTCGGAGCGAGAAACAGAGAGGGAGACTGTGAGAGAGAACAGAGGATATTACAGCGGATCTGCTGTAGGTTTTGTCTCTTCATTTTTGCTGGATAATAGAAAGGAAGGATTGGCTGTTCGGGGTGGACGTAACCCAAACTGGGTGAACCACGTATATCTGTGTCTCTCTGGTTTTATGTGTTTTGTGTGCTTGTATTTTCCGCATATATTATGTGTTTCATTGCTCTGTAATATTTAATTTTCTAACAACATGTGGTGATTCACACAAAAACCCTGTAGTATAGTAAAAAATTTCTAGTAATAATTATTTTATTTTACAGTTTTTGCTAGATTTAATACATGCATAGTAAAAAATTTAAATTTTATTGTGCATTTTCCTAATAAAATCATTTACAATCTTTATTCCTATTTAAATTTACTTCCAAAAAAAAAAAAAACCATTCTAACATTAAATCCTTGCATCTTCTTATTTATGTGACTTCACAATTAGGCCTTTTTATTTTAGATTTATATGGTTTGTATTACTATATATATAGGCATATGACATCTAACCCGAGATGTTAGTGTCCAGTGATTTGGCTGATTGGCAAGCCAAATGACAGTGTAACATCAAACCAATCTTTGGAGCCCAAGGACCTAGCCTTCCTGGACTCAGAGAGGGCTCTCTCTATTTGTGTAAGGGATATCTGTGTGTTTGCTTATTGTGTTCTGATTTTAGGCTAGTTATGAAGTAGGTTTTTGGTTTTGGTTTTTTTTAGGTTGTGAGGGATGAACTGATCAAAGACATAAGATAGGTGAAAATATGTCAGATAAACTGGGCTATGGGGTTGAAAAGGTCAAGAAAGCTTTCAGACGGTGATACAAGGTTGTTGAAGGGCCGATTTGATTCGAGCTAAAATGGATCTTTGGGCAAAATGGAGTAAGATGGACATCAAGTTTGTGAGTAACAAAGGATTTCAAGCACAAATAGTTTAATAGCTGACATAAACATGGTAGGGAAAACCATTAATCATGAGAAATGTAACTTTAAGCTAATCAATGCATAGAAATAAACATTCAAGCCATGCATAGAGATATATAACTCTCTAACTTTAGGAAATGGCTATCAGACTTTGGGGAAATACACTTAAGACAGATAAACAACTCAAATCACTATGTCGAAATGCCTAAACATAGCACTTCAAGCTATTGGGCACTTTGAAAACAAGATTGCATAGTCTTAGGCAAAGGGCAAGATCAGAACAAGACCTCCTTGGTTCAACAAATGACAATCTAATCAGTCAAAGAGAAGTTTCATAGATGGAGCTATGGCTAGCCATGAGTAAGCAGGGCATACCGTAAATCATACTTAGCATGCATAAAACCATGAATGAAACTAGCAAACAATATTCTTAAGTTATTAAAGAGCAATAAAAAATTCTTTAATGTGACTAAGAATGAAGAAAACATGGAAGCTATGAAGAAACAGGAAATTTGAGGTGCCTCCAAGGGCATGTCTCAAATTTGTTCTCTACTATCTTATAGCAAGCAAGAGCATGGATTTATGAATGAAAACTAGGGAAAAAAACAAAGAGAGAGACACTATACCATTCTACCAAGTCATGGAATCCAACAACAATCCTCTTTCATCATCCAAGAACATCCAAGAGACTATCCAAAAGCATGAGACAAGTATTTCTTCCAAAGCTTATATGACCATATATTGCTTCTATTCATCAAGTTCAGCCTTGTTTACAATGAAAGTCTTTGGAATATATAGGCCAAAGTGAGGAAAACCTCTTAGTTCAACTTGCAATCTCATTGGCCTATCCAAAATATCTCATCTTGTTCTTGAGGCTTTGCAAAGCCCAAGGCACAAAATATCTAATAAAATATCTCAAAAATGCTAAAAAATGGAAATAAATTGACTTTTCATAACTTATCATGTACAAAAATAGCTAAACGCACATGAGGAAATGTCAATTTTCAAAGGTTCAATTTTTACAAAAAAACTCAAAAAATACATCAGCAAAAGGTACCTTGACTTGCCGGAAACCTTTGGAGGCCTTCCCGGTGTCGAAACAAGGCTCATGATAGCTCGTTGGAAGGTTTTGAGTGTCTAATTTTTTAAAATGTTTAGTTTGCTCCCAATTGAACACTGGAAGTCCTCCAAAAATAGGCCTGTGTGAAAAAACCCAAAAAATAAGCCTTGCTGATAGACGGGGCAGAGTGTAGAAAAAGCGTGTTTTTCGCCATTTTGAGGGAGCAAAAGATCTTCAATTGTTCTGAAAATTGCTGAGTATGTGCCCCTGAAATTATGGCATCCAATGACACCATTATCATCCTTTGATGATGCCCCAAACTGAAATGGCGATGCCCATGGTTTTTGGCCAAAAACCCAAAAATGACAAAAAACCAAAATATGTCGAATTTTGCCCAAAATTGGTGAGCATGACCCTCAAGGGTTTTCAGCAACATGTTGTGAAGCATAGGCCAAAATTTGGATTCTTGAGGTGTCTTTCCTCAACCTTTGTGTCAGGCGCTTCCCTTTAGCCTCCTTGAGTTTTTTGTGAGCAGTCTTCAACTTCCGTCGGGCAAACTGATTTAGCTTTTTATAATGCCTCGTCATCCTCCGTTGGAGGTCCAAGTCCCTGTTTTCCCTCTCCAATTTTTTCTCCAAGTGATCATTAACTCTCTCAAGCCATGCTTCGTGATTTTTCTCTATCTCTTGTTCGAACAATGCAGTGAGAGGGGTAGATTGGAGAAGGGCATCTTCTTCTTCTTTTTGTTTCTCAAGTGCTTTTTTTAGCCCCATGGTTTCTGGCCTCTTTCGCCTAGGCTGATCTTCACCTTCACTTTCCTCGAACTCACCCATGAGTTCTTCCAACCTCACTTGTGCTTTGTAGGCCTCCTTCTTTTATTTGACTTCCCGTGTCTCATAAACAGCCATATGGACACTCATTTGCTCATTTTGGACTTGAAAAAAGTGATTGAAATTCCTAGCTCTATGAAGATCAGCCCTCAAGGCATCAATTTGGCTTTCTCTATGGATCAAGAGATTTTCTAAGATCCAGGCTCCATTATAACTATCATCACTTTGGATTTGGATGATGTCAAATTCCCTTTCCTGTTCATGACTGCTTTCTTCCTTGCCCCTCCCTTTGCTTTGGGTGGCTCTTCTAGTACTCTTCCTCTTGGGCAATTCGACCATGGGTTTCTTGGGCAATTTTCCTTTGCTTCAGAGGGCCCTAGTCATATTTGGAGTTACAACTCTAGGCACCCTTTTCTTTGATGTCCGAGGCTTGGCGACTTTCAGAGAAGAGAGCATGGCCCTTTTACCCTTGTCACTTTGCCCCTCTTCTTTTTGAGTTTGCTATTCCTCTTGAGGAGGTTGCTGTTCTTCACCCTGAGGCTGCCTATGCTCATACTACTATAGCTGTTGTGTATCATCTTTTGGCTGCCCCTGTTCATCACCTTCATGCCCTTCCTGTTCTGTCTCACCCTCATCATAATTCTATTGTGTATCATCAAAAGTCTGTTGTGTATCATCAAAAGTCTGCTCATACTGCTGTAGCTATTGTTCTTCATCCCCTTGCTGCTGCTCATCATCACTGTGATGCTGTTGTTCAACACTTTCTTCTTCCTCCCCTTGCTGCTGCTCATCATCACTTTCCTCTTTCTGTTCATGTCCTTCTTCCTCCTCATGGTCATGCTCTTCTCCTTCTTCAGGCTCCTTTGTTTGTTCTGTGGTAAACTTGAGCTTTTTGGGAATAGGTCTGCTAGAAGAAGGATGAGGATGGTGAGTAGGAGGTGTAGGGGATGTACGAACTGGAGGGACAGTGGAGAAATCCGGATGGGTGATGAAAGTATCCCAAGCGACCTCCCTCTTTTCAAGCTGATGAAGAATGATGACTTTGATGAGAGAGTGATGGAAGAGGCAGGTTGTTTGCTGTGAAGGAGGCTTCTTCTGAACAGTGGAGGCCATTTTCTCAATGCGCTTATGTAGGAATAAAGGAAGTTTTTGCAACTTGGCCCTTGTGAAATGCATGAGCAGTCGAATGTGATAGACATAGACTCGGGAGAATCTTCTCTCACAAGTGAAGTATTTCATGATGATCTTCATGAGGGGGGCGTAGCTAGCCAAAAGATATGAGAAAGGGAAAATAGAAGGACATGAATCTCTGCACTCAGGCTTTAGAAAGGGCTTGTAATCTTCAGAGTCCAGGTGGTTTTGTTTAAACCACTTCTCCCCAACATACGGGATCTTAGTGGCCTTGGAGATGGATCTTGGAGAGAATTTGAAGTCTAGGCCTGCCAGCTAGAAATGCTTGTCTTGAAACCTCAAAGCGTAAAGATGTGTCAAAGGAGAAAAGCTCTTCACCTCTTGCACTTTTGACAAAAATCTAAACAACCAACCTCATGGAAATTGAACAAGACTGATGGGTGGGCATTCACTTCTTCAGTGGAAGTAGGCTCAAATCTCTTATGCAAGCCACTCCTACTATCTTGCCTGGGAGGCATCTTGTTTTGAATGCTCTCTGCAACACCAAGCTGCCTCAAAATGGTTTTTAAAATGCTTTCTCAAACACAACTTTGTCTTATTTGTTAGTCATTGTTTTACCAAGGAAAATTTGCTTCAAATGCTGTGTGAAATGTTTCTTTGATATCAGGTCTCTGCTCCTTCCAAATCACTGCTTTTCCCCTTTTTTATGCCAATCAAAAAGTAAGTTATAATAACAAGCACACCGTCAAATAAAAGGTACATATAGTCAAATGATCACTGTGTTTGGGTAAGGTCACAAAGTTCTTTGTGTTTTGATAAAAACAAGACTGCCTTGCATTTAGACAAAGGCAAAAACTCCTCCCAATCAAAAACACCCTCCTTGTCTTCACTATTTCTCACACACAAGCATTAGGGGAATTTTGAGGTCTAAAATGGGCCTCCTAAGGAAATTATAAAATAATAGTGGAAAAAATCAAATAAGATTTGATGACATCATCAAATTTTAGAGGGAAAAATGAAAAAACTATTTTTTCAACTCATATTTTCAAATTATCTCCCAAAGTTTTTACTCAAATTTTGAGCGGGAGTACTCATTGGATGTGAAATTTAATTCCTCGTCCAAGGAGTATGCATGTTGCATACTTTCTATGGGTCCTACTACACGAAAAAATGAGAAATACATAAAAAAAACGTGATTACAATCTCGTTTTTTATGTATTTCTCATTTTTTAGTAGTAACAACATCCCGAAAGTATGCAACATGGGTACTCACTTGGATGAGAATTAAATTCCGCATCAAGCGGTACTCCATCCGGGATTTGAGTAAAATTTTAGGGAGATAAGTTGAAAAAGTAGTTTTATTATTTTATTATTTTTTAATATTTTTACCCTTTTATTTAAAAAATGGTAAATCATCCCCCATGGTTGACATCATCATCTTGAATCCTATTGGTTGTTATAAAGTTTGTTTTTGTTGTACATTTTTCTTATGAGGCCCATTTTAGACCTCAAAATTCCCCTAATGGTAAACAAAACACCTCCAAACTGACTTAACAACTTCACTCACTAAATTCTATTTCATGGAACAAAGGAGGAAACACTGGTTTTTTATTTTTACCACACAGAGAGGACTTTTGAAATGAAAAAGCACTTATACAATTATCACTGTTGTTGAAATTAGGCCCACCGTTTCACTTTTCAAACACTGTGTTTCTCCCTTTAAACACTGCCTCCACCTTCTAACATTGTTTTGAGGGCAGTTTATTAGGTCGTTTGACATCAATAAAAACCCACTACTTTCACTATGTCAATGTTGGGCAATCATAGCCACAGCAAACCCGGATCTTTAAACAAAATTTCAACCCTCCTTACCACTATTTTCATTAATACATATAGCTGACAGAGTTTATGGTTTATGCTAAAGCAGTTAGGATACCCTTAATACTTGACAAAACCACCAAAATAGTGTTTGTTTTGTCTTGCAGGTAGTGTGATGTCTAGCATTATTTTTAGGGCAATTTAGGCTCTTTGAAGCTAAAATGAAACCTCCACCAGTCTCCCACTGTAATAACTTTCTTCAAACTATTCACTCAAATCACTTTGATTTACACCATGAGTTTCATTTTTTTGCCACCACTTAACAGTTTGAATTTAGCAAGGAGGCAAACAAAATACCTTGAAGATCGATGGTGGGCTTTGCTTGAGGATTTGAGCAGCTTCAAGATTCATTTAGAGGCACTTTGACCGTTTAAAACATGTGTGGCACATTTGAAAAGAGAAGGAACCGCGCAACAGAAAGGTTGTCGGGTCGCTGACGGGCAGTCGTGACCAGCGCCTACAGGCGTGCCGCGCACCGCTACAGGCGTGCCACGCAACAACACAAATCCTTTGTAAAAACTCCCCTGAACGCGCCGCGCGTTTCTACAGGCGCGCCACGCAGTCTCCAAGCCCGAAAACTCTATGAATTTTCCCAAAAACTTCTTCTTCAGTCTCGTGAACAGAAAAACGGGAGCGTTGATTGTGTTTTGAGAATTTTAAATGGGCTTGCAATGGTCCCTTTATCCTCCTTTGAACGCAAAAGTCTATTACTCCTGAGTTGGATTTGTGAGGGTTTGGAAGACTTCTTTCTTTAAAACCAATGCCTTTGTTCGTTTGAAAAGAAACAAAATGATTCTGAACATGCTATAAGGGGCTCACATTTTGAATAACGTTGGTAAAAAGGGTTGTGCATGCTACTTGAACAGTTTTAATAGATATGAACCTATCCACTTATAGGAAAAACATTCAAGGGCCAAACTCCTTTCATTGTTTGCTTATTAAAGGGGGGGCATGTCTTTCCTCTGCTTATATTTGCTTGTTAGAGGGAAACCTGGCTTAAAACCACATAGTGACTGTAGATGCATTCTCCAAATGGCTTTTCTCTTTGATTGTGAGGTGAAACTCAGTTGTAATCACCTGGGCTTCACTATCATCTTTGACACATTTCCATAAAGAAAAAGCCTTCATTTGTAACAGTGGCATGCTTTGTTTGCTTTGAGTGTGTTTCCTGACCTTGAAATACATACCATAATCCTTCTTGCACCTTTATGAACCTTTTTATCTATTTGCAATGCCCTTTTGGGAAAACTAAACTCAAATTGACCTCTGTCCACTATGATGAGTAATTGAAAGAAAATTGTTCAGGAACAGGAAGAACAGTACCTTTTGAAAAACAATCATCACTCTTAGGCCTATGTCTAACCCAGCTGATTTCAACTACTTTTCAACTATGTTTTGTGTAAAGGAACAGAGACTAAATGTCAAGCCTATTTATCAAGGAGATGGGCCTTTGTAACTTTTTAAGGAAATTACACCCCTCAGCAAGGTTTGTACATTTGTTGGCTCCAAACTGTCTTTGAAAGAAATCTATGATATGAGATGAGTCAGCTTCTTTGATAGTTATAGTACTCATGCTTTCCTTTTTTTTTTGACATCATTGCTCTGTTCATGAGCCTTCAACTGTCTCCTACTGTTCTTACAATTTGTCTCTCAGTCAGTGAAAACCATAAAACCAATCACTGCTTTGGCCCTCTGCTTATAGACGAAGGAGGAGCTCTCAATCCTCAACCCTCTACTTATAAATGAAGGAGGTTTTTCTGTCCTCAAACCCTCTTCTTATAGATGAAGGAGGTTTTTCAATCATGCCATTTCATCAGCTTTTAACAGTGTTATTTTTCCTTTCACTGTCTTTTCATGCTTTGACTGTGATCGCAGGAGCTTAATGAAACAACTCTCTACCCTGTAGCTACCTTCCAGGCTCAAAATCACATGAGAAGCAGTTGTCTTCTCATGTGGAGCCAAAAGCTGTCTACTGGGATGCTGGTACACTTGTACTCTTTGAAATATCCATTGAAACACTGTAAAACCACCTAATATCAGTTTTGACCTAGGGCATGTGTATTGCTGAGACTTCAGGGTTTGTTAGTGGTGCGACTTAAGGGTGTAACCAACTTTTATTTGCAGAATGGGAAGGTCTGTGATGACTGGGCTGTAGCAGATAGAGGTTCTTTGGCTTTAGGGTGGTTTGCTAAGGGAGAAATGCCTAAAGCGCTACTACCTAACTTAGGGGAAACTTCTTTGGACAGATTTGGATTGTTTCTTTGGAGCTGATGGGAAAGCTAGTATGGCTGAGGCTAGATAGGGCCTGATAATGAGGTTTCATCTCGTCATGGGCGGATTGAAAAGGTAGGAGGGCAAAAAATGTTCATGGGTGTTTTCCAGCTGGAAATTTTGACAAATTTTTAGATCAGCTGCTAGAAAACTTAGCTGTTATAACTAGTCATCACCAACAAGTGAAAAATACTGATGACTAACAGTGGCTCCATTTGGGGAGGGCAGCTCCTTTTTAGGAGGTGTACAGAATTTCAGATCTTTGGCTTATGAAGACCAGGGCCTTATCCATTGGCGCAAATTTCATTCTTCCTTGATGCTATTTCTGAAAAAATGACAGCATGATTAGCATTAATGATATTTCTACCTACCCCACTATCTTTCCTAACATTTTTTCTTCCTTTGGATGCATTTGGACTAGCAACCCTTTTGACAATATATTTTTTTTGAAAAATGAACCTATCTAGTTCTACACTTATATCTGCCGGGAGTTCAGATTAAGCTGATGAACTCCTTCATTACTCTACCTATGCTAGATCAACTGTCAAAGTTAAGCTGTTTGACAGGATTTTGTTCTCTAATCTAAAACATGAAATTTAAAATGATCAAATCAGGGTTAGACAGTCTGATTTGTCATGTTCTTGCGGCATGAAGGACAAGCTGCACACAAATATTATTTTGCAAAAAATGAAATCTAGAAAAACGGGGCTAGGATGCACAATTTGTTTTTCATCCCTGCTTCCCTCTTTGGTTCTGTTTTGAGCATGTGGAACCAATATCTTTTCCTAATTTACTCTCTTTGATAAGTCAAGATTACACAATTTTGACCATCTTTTTCACTCACTAACTTATCAGCAAATAAATTTAAAACATGTTTAGCTATGATTAGGCTAGATAATTGAACAAGACATTTGAGCACTAGTAGCAGCATTTAGACTTGCGCGCTTTCTGAATGACTATTTTTTGAACATGGGGTCTTCTTTCTGTTTTTTTAAACTGCCCTCTTTTTCTATTTTTCTATTGTTTTTTGAATTTTATGTTTTACCTATTTTTCAAACAGTGGTATATACAATGATTGAAAATGTTTTAAACTTCGAAATCTTGGAAATGGCGAAACTTAAGCATCTTATCCTCATAAGGATCTCCTACCATTCTTGGCCCATCCAGTTCTTGAAAAGAAAAATTGGGAAAGTTTTCTCTTGTAAACAAGACATAAGGATTCATGCATGAATCTCTGAACAAACCCGTATCTTCCCGCTGTACCTCTTGATACCTCTTATTTCCACTCCTTCCTTTATTGTACATCTTTTTCAAGTAATGTATATATTCTTTGTCATTCTTGAAATATATAATGACATCATCAAGGTATGTCAATATGCAGAAATTCAAGACTGGAAACATGGCTTTAGGAGCATATTTTTGATATCCAGTGGCTTTGCAGTTCTGAATTTGACACTGGAACTACTTCCAGTATACTGGAAAAAATCCTTGAGTTGTCTACTCTGTAATGGAATCAACTTGCTATACCTTGCAACATCATCTTGCAAAGACACATGATTAAAAGCACTTATCATCTGTATATCATGGTCTTGGGCAGGAAGGATAAAATTCCTGTCACCAGGATGTATATTAGTGTTTCTAAAATCAAAACAGATCCTATGACCAGCTATTTTATCTTTGACTATTATTGATTGGTTCAGATCCTTGTATTTTCTTTTGTCGAAGTTGTTTCTTGGAGTGATGGTAGTGGCATAGTGTTTCTCATTGTTTTCTCTGTATGAAGTAGTATTCTGCATGAGATTGCCAATTCTAGCAGTTCTAAGTCTTTGATGGAATGACAGAATATTAGCCAGTTCAAGTAACTCAGGTATACTTGGACTACAGTTGTCATCTTTGCTCATAAGAAGTTTATCAGGCATTTTTTCTGGATTTTGAGCTGTTATGGCTACAGTCAAGGTTTCACTTGCAGTGGAAGAGTTATGTGATGATAAATCCTTGAGGTATGGTAAAAAAATTAAGCTTCCCTACTCCTGAGTTCCAAAAAGGTTTGTGATATGTAAGTCTTCTAATGCCTCTATTCTGAAAAAGTTTCCTGATGTTACTATTGATGTTTGCCTAAGGTTTAAGTGATTTGCTTGATAGTACATAATGGTTTGTGATTCTTGCTCTATCTTTGTTTCAAAAGGAACATACTCACTTTCCTCAAGACATAGCTATTCATGATCATGGTAGTTTTGAGCATCTAGTTCATCATAGAGAACTAGGGGCAGCTGATGTGGTGGGTCTAAGTTTGTTTCAAATTCTTCTGACTGTTCTTCAATGTCCTTATCAGTGTGTAGAATAAAAGAGTTCAGGTCAGAATGCAAGGAATACAATGGGATGTTGTCTAGCCTCTCTTGGCTACTGATCATGTATTTCATGTGTGACTCTCGATAGAGTATTCTTGTTTGGTCAAACACAGGAATAGTGGTGTAGGACATATCAAGTTGAATATTTCCTTGGAGCTTGGCTCCCCAAGATCTGGATAGGAGCATTCCGTACTTGGGAGGGATGTCTGCTACCACTATGTCCATAATCAGATGTTTTGCAGGTACTTGGGCCAAACTGAAACAAAGATATTTTATCAAACCTAGACATTTGACTCTACTCGAATCAAATGAATATAAGTCTTTGTATGATCTTGTGATTTCTAGGCCTCACCTTTCCATTACAACCTTTGGCATGAGATTATGCGAGGCTCCAGAGTCTAGCATGACATTGTGAAGGATTTGGTCATGGATATTCAGACTGATGTAAAAAGGAAGAGTGGTTCCTTTTTGAAATTTTCCTTCTATTTTCAGACCAAACAACACTTTAGGAGTGTCGTCGAATAGATTAAGGGTGTTTGCATCATTTCCTATATTTAGGAACTTTAACACTTGGGATTTATAAGAGCCTTGGGCGATAAGTTCAGTGAGAGGCATGGTGATCTTTATTTTGGAAATTTCTCCCTCAAAACTGAAGGGTACTTGTAGTTTGGACAGGTTCGCTTCAGATTTTTCAGCCATGACTTTCTCTATGTTCTAAGTTTGTTGGCTTTGTTTTGGGATCTTGTTTGACACAGCCACCTCGAGAAACTTTGTGGAAGTACTAGGAGCATCTAAGCCAAGACTTGTTTGGGTAACTTTATCTTTATTTTGGTCATTTTTCCTGACCATGATTTTGTTGTTGTCCACTACTTTTCTGAGGATGGTATCAGGGGTTTTAACAATGTCTGAGCTATCTTTCTTGGAGTTGTCTTAGTTTTTTCTGCTTCTAAGGTCATACTGCCTGTGAGCTTCTATTATGGCATTCTGAAAATCTATGGCAGGATCCTCGGGATCTTCATAGTTGGTTTCATCCTGATTCGGAGAGAAGAATGCTTGTTCTTCTTCTGTGAGGGACACCTCACTCTCATTATCAGACCCTATGAGGTTCAAATGATTTTCATCAATGGGTTCTGTATCCCTATGATCTTCTTCCACATAATTTTCATTAAATGGTGGCCTAATTTGTTGGTCATTTTCCCTTGGTTTTTTTTTAGGCTATTCCCTCCTAAAATTTTGGTTCTGGTTTCTGTTTGGAGGGTTTGGCTGGTTGTCCCTAAGAGGGGTCTTTTCACTTATCTTTTCCCACATTTTGGCCATGGACCTAACCAAGTCATCTATTCTAGGATCTAGGGAAGGGGATGAAGTGGAGACCTCATCTCGGCATGTGACTTTCCTTTCTGATCTAGTCCTAGCTCTTTTTTCTGCTAAGTTGGCTTCTGCCCTTATGGCTACTTTTTGCATTTCCTCTAAGGTAAGGGGGTCCTTGTCTTTTAGCTGATAAGTCATGTCTGGGTCAAAACCCTCAGGGAATTTTGCCAAGGCTGAGCCAAGTGGGGGTTTGAAGTGAGGTGGGAGGGTGTTATACACACTGTTGAACCTAGTGCAGTATCCCTGCACACTTTCCCCATTTTCCTGTTTTAGATTGTTATATTCTGACAGGATTTGAATGGGGTTCTTTTGGATTTCCCACTTGTTTATGAAGACTTGGTAAAGTTCCAGGAGGTTGTGGATACTGTTTTGAGTTAAGCTCTTAAACCATTTTTTGGGTTCTCTACCTACGCTTTGGGCGAACATCCTCATTGTGATGGTCTCGTCTTCTATTTCCATGTATTCAAAGGCATCGCTAATCCTATCTACATGCTGTTGAGTTGTGGTAGCCTCAACTCCGGTAAAGTGTGGGATTTTGGATTGATAGTCATTTTGTAAGGGAGCCAAAGGCTGTGGCAACACCAAAGGTGCGTACCAAGCTGCCATGATAGGAGCTAATGGATGATGTACAAAATGAGGGCTTGTGGGATGAGCTGAGGTGGTTTGAACAGTAGTGGTTTGGATAGGTGTGGCAGATGTACTTGGACTAGTGATCTGATTTTGAGCAGATCTGGGATGGTAGGAACCAAAGTGATGGAGAAGCTGAAAGTCGGGAGGTGTAGTAGGCGAGGCTTCTCTACTAGGACTCTATGGCAATTCTAGGGACTCAAGATCGTCAAAGTCTATCTTACTTTGTGACTTGCTTCTAAAAATGGTTTTTGTTGATTTTAAGTCAAAGGGGGAATCCTGCAAAGCTGTGAGATGTTCAGGTACTGATCTTGCTTTACAAATGGACCTATCGGTAGCTAAATTGCCAATTTCGAAAGCTTGCCACAGAATCTTCTCTGGGTCATCTACTATGATAGGGGGATTTGGGTCTGGATGAGATCTGGTGTTGATTCTTCGTGAAGCCAGATTTTGAATTTAGAGTTTAGAGAGGATGGTATTTGTGAATGTTTCGGATGAATGGCCTCTCTAGGGTTTTACTAATGTGAAGGATGGTCAAAACAAAAAGGATGGACTAGTGGAGTCGCTAGGTGGATTTCTATGAGAACTATGGTCCACCACCAACACTATCAAAGATGCTTAAGGGAAACAGTTTATAGCAAACTTTGAGATGGAAATTTGCAAAGAAGAGTGATTCACTTGGTTTTAATAGTTTACTAGGCTGTATGGACAAGCTAATGGTTCTCTTGGCAAGAAGACTTCTGCTTATCTCCTATGTTTTAGGTGAGGTTTTCTGAATCGCTAAGTTATACTTAGTTTGTCACTGATTACAGGGTTTCCAACCTAAGCTTAAGTTTTTGGAAGGATGAGTTAGCAGAAAGGTGTGGTTTATGAATTTTTTGGTCTTTTATGGAGTTTTTAGGCCTACTAGAGGCTAGTGGAGTCGCCAGGTGGAACTTGGTTGTTTTTTTTTTTTTTTTTTTTTTAAGATGTAGCTATGGTCCATCACCAGTAACTAGAGAAAAGCCAATCTGGGAATGTTTTGGGGTTTTTTGAGTTTTATGTACAGCCTAAGGTTTATTAAAGTATTCTAAACCTGTTTCATCACTTTGCTAGGGTGGCGATACAAAAAGAGTTTACTCTAAATGATTCTATGGACTACTTGCCTGTTTAAGTTTTAAAGACTAATGAATCTATAAGAGTTTGCTAGACTGTTATGTACTCAGTTAGTCCCACTGTGATCACCATTCTATTAGTTTCCCGTGATTTGGCTGATTGGCAAGCCAAATGACAGTGTAACATAAAACCAATATTTGGAGCCCAAGGACCTAGCCTTCCTGGAATCAGAGAGGGCTCTCTCTATTTGTGTAAGGGATATCTGTGTGTTTGCTTATTGTGTTCTGATTTTAGGTTAATTATGAAGTAGGTTTTTGGTTTTGGTTTTTAGGTTGTGAGGGATGAACTGATCAAAGATATAAGATAGGTAAAAAGATGTCGGATCAATTGGGCTATGGGGTCGAAAAGGTCAAGAAAGCTTTCAGATGGTGATACACGGTTGTTGGATTTGATTCGAGGTAAAATGGATCTTTGGGAAAAATGGAGTAAGATGGACATCAAGTTTGTGAATCACAAAGGATTTCAAGCACAAATAGTTTAATAGCTGACATAAACATGGTAGGGCAAACCATTAATCATGAGAAATGTAACTTTAAGCTAATGAATGCATAGAAATAAACATTCAAGCCATGCATAGAGATATATAACTCTCTAACTTTAGGAAATGGCTATCAGACTTTGGGGAAATACACTTAAGACAGACAAACAACTCAAATCACTATGCCGGAACGCCTAAACACAATATTTCAAACTATTGGGCACTTTGAAAACAAGATTGCATAGTCTTAGGCAAAGGGCAAGATTAGAACAAGACCTCCTTGGTTCAACAAATGACAATCTAATCAGTCAAAGAAAAGTTTCATAGATGGAGCTATGGCTAGCCATGAGTAAGCAGGGCATACCGTAAATCATACTTAGCATGCATAAAACCATGAATGAAACTAGCAAACAATATTCTTAAGTTATTAAAGAGCAATCAAGAATTCTTTAATGTGACTAAGAATGAAGAAAACATGGAAGCTATGAAGAAACAGGAAATTTGAGGTGCCTCTAAGGGCATATCTCAATTTTTTTCTCTACCATCTTATAGCAAGCAAGAGCATGGATTTATGAATGAAAACTAGGAAACAAAACAAAGAGAGAGACACTATACCATTCTACCAAGTCATTGAATCCAACAACAATCCTCTTTCATCATCCAAGAACATCTAAGAGACTATCCAAAAGCACGAGACAAGTATTTCTTCCAAAGCTTATATGACCATATATTGCTTCTATTCATCAAGTTCAGCCTTGTTTACAATGAAATCCTTTGGAATATATAGGCCAAAGTGAAGAAAACCTCTTAGTTCAACTTGCAATCTCATTGGCCTATCCAAAATATCTCATTTTGTCCTTGAGGCTTTGCAAAGCCCAAGGCACAAAATATCTAATAAAATATCTCAAAAATGCTAAAAAAATGAAATAAATTGACTTTTCATAACTTATCATGTACAAAAATAGCTAAAAGCACATGAGGAAAAGTCAATTTTCAAAGGTTCAATTTTTACAAAAAAACTCAAAAAATACATCAGCAAAAGGTCCCTTGACTTGCCGGCAACCTTTAGAGGCCTTCCCGGTGTAGAAATGAGGCTCATGATAGCTCGTTGGAAAGCTCTAAGTGTCTAATTTCCGAAAATGTTTAGTTTTCTCCCAACTGACCACCGAAAGTCCTCCAAAAATAGGTCTGTGTGAAAAAACCCAAAAAAATAAGCCTTGCTGATAGACGGGGCAGAGTGTAGAAAAAGCGAGTGATTTTCACCATTTTGGGGGAGCAAAAGATCTTCAATTTTTTTGAAAATCACTGAGTATGTGCCCCTGAAATTATGGCATCCAATGATGATGATGCCCATGGTTTTTGGCCAAAAACCCAAAAATGACAAAAAACCAAAATATGTCGAATTTCGCCCAAAATTGGTGAGCATGACCCTCAAGGGTTTTTAGCAAAATGTTGTGAAGAAAAGGCCAAAATTTGGAGTATTGAGGTGTCTTTCCTCAACCTTTGTTCCGGGTGCTTCCCTTTAGCCTCCTTGAGTTTTTCGTGAGTAGTCTTCAACTTCCGTTGGGCAAACTGATTTAGCTTTTTATAATGCCCGGTCATCCTCCGTTGGAGGTCCAAGTCCCTGTTTGCCCTCTCCAATTTTTTCTCCTAGTGATCAATAACTCTCTCAAGCCATGCTTCACAATTTTTCTCTATCTCTTGTTCGAACAATGCAGTGAGAGGGGTAGATTGGAGAAGGGCATCTTCTTCTTATTTTTGTTTCTCAAGGGCCTTTTTTAGCCCCATGGTTCTTGGCCTCTTTCGCCTAGGCTGATCTTCACCTTCACTTTCCTCGAACTCACCCATGAGTTCTTCCAACCTCACTTGTGCTTTGGAGGCCTCCTTCTTGTATTTGATCACCCGTGTCTCATAAACAGCCATATGGACACTCATTTGCTTATTTTAGACTTGCAAAAAGTGATTGAAATTCCTAGCTCTATGAAGATCAGCCCTCAAGGCATCAATTTGGCTTTCTCTATGGATCAAGAGATTTTCTAAGATCCGGGCTCCATTATAACTATCATCACTTTGGATTTGGATGATGTCAAATTCCCTTTCCTGTTCATGACTGCTTTCTTCCTTGCCCTTCCTTTTGCTTTGGGTGGCTCTTCTAGTACTCTTCCTCTTGGGCAATTCGACCATGGGTTTCTTGGGCAATTTTCCTTTGCTTTGGAGGGCCCTAGTCACATTTTGAGTTACAACTCTAGGTATCCTTTTCTTTGATGTCTGAGGCTTGGCGACTTTTGGAGAAGAGAGCATGGCCCCTTTACCCTTGTCACTTTGCCCCTCTTCTTTTTGAGTTTGTTGTTCCTCTTGAGGAGGCTATTGTTCTTCACCCTGAGGCTGCCTCTACTCATACTGCTGTAGTTTTTGTGTATCATCTTTTGGCTGCCCCTGTTCATCACCTTCATGCCCTTCCTGTTCTGTCTCACCCTCATCATAAGTCTGCTGTGTATCATCAAAAGTTTGATGTGTATATTCAAAAGTCTGCTCATACTACTGTAGCTGCTATTCTTCATCCCCTTACTACTGCTCATCATCACTGTGATGTTGTTGTTCAACACTTTCTTCTTCCTCCCCTTGCTGCTTCTCATCATCACTTTCCTCTTTCTGTTCATGTCCTTCTTCCTCCTCATGGTCATGCTCTTCTCCTTCTTCAGGCTCCTTTGTTTATTCTGTGTTAAACTTGAGATTTTTGGGAATAGGTCTACTAGAAGAAGGATGAGGATGGTGAGTGGGAGGTGTAGGGGATGTACGAACTGGAGGGATAGTGGAGAAATCCGGATGGGTGATGAAAGTATCCCAAGCAACCTCCCTTTTTTCAAGCTGATGAAGAATGATGAATTTTATGAGAGAGTGATGGAAGAGGCAGGCTGTTTGCTATGAAGCAGGCTTCTTCTGAACAATGGAGGCCATTTTCTCAATGCTCTCATGCAGGAAGAAAGGAAGATTTAGAAACTTGGCCCTTGTGAAATGCATGAGCAGTCGAATGTGATAGCCATAGACTCAGGAGAATCTTCCCTCACAAGTGAATTATTTCATGATGATCTTCATGAGGGGGGCGTAGCTAGCCAAAAGATACGAGAAAGGGAAAATAGAAGGACATGAATCTCTACGCTCAGGCTTTAGAAAGGGCTTGTAATCTTCAGAGTCCAGGTGGCTTTGTTTAAACCACTTCCCCCCAACATATAGGATCTTAGTGGCCTTGGAGATGGATCTTGGAGAGAATTTGAAGTCTAGGCCTGCTAGCTGGAAATGCTTGTCTTGAAACCTCAAAGCGCAAATATGTGTCAAAGGAGAAAAGCTCTTCACCTCTTACACTTTTGACAAAAATCTAAACAACCAACCTCATGGAAATTGAACAAGACTGATGGGTGGGCATTCACTTCTTCAGTGGAAGTAGGCTCAAATCTCTTATGCAAGCCACTCCTACTATCATGCCTGGGAGGCATCTTGTTTTGAATGCTCTCTGCAACACCAAGCTTCCTCAAAATGGTTTTTAAAATGCTTTCTCAAACACAACTCTGTCTTCTTTGTTAGTCAATGTTTTACCAAGGCAAATTTCCTTCAAATGTTGTGTGAAATGTTTCTTTGATATCAGATCTCTGCTCCTTCCAAATCACTGCTTTTCCCCTTTTGTATGCCAATCAACAAGTAAGTTATAATAACAAGCACACAGTCAAATAAAAGGTACACACAGTCAAATGATCACTGTGTTTGGGTAAGGTCACAAAGTTCTTTGTGTTTTGATAAAAACAAGACCGCCTTGCATTTAGACAAAGGCAAAAACTCCTCCCAATCAAAAACACCCTCCTTGTCTTCACTATTTCTCACACATAGGTAAACAAAACACCTCCAAACTGATTTAACAGCTTCACTCACTAAATTCTATTTCATGGAACAAAGGAAGAAACACTAGTTTTTTCTTTTTACCACACAGAGAGGACTTTTGAAATGACAAAGCACTTATACAATGATCACTGTTGTTGAAATTAGGCCCACTGTTTCACTTTTCAAACACCGTGTTTCTTCCTTTAAACACTGCCTCCACCTTCTAACACTGTTTTGAGGGAAGTTTATTAGGTCCTTTGACATCAATAAAAACCCACCACTTTCACTATGTCAATGTTGGGCAATCATAGCCACAGAAAACCCGGATCTTTAAACAAAAGTTCAACCCTCCTTACCACTGTTTTCATTAATACATATAGCTGACAGAGTTTATGGTTTATGCTAAAGCAGTTAGGATACCCTTAATACTTGACAAAACCACTAAAACAGTGTTTGTTTTGTCTTGCAGGTAGTGTGATGTCTAGCACTGTTTTTAGGGCAGTTTAGGCTCTTTGAAGCTAAAATGAAACCTCCACCAGTCTCCCACTATAATAACTTTCTTCAAACTATTCACTCAAATCACTTTGATTTACACCATGAGTTTCATTTTTTCTCCACCACTTAACAGTTTGAATTTAGCAAGGAGGAAAACAAAATACCTTGAAGATCGATGGTGGGCTTTGCTTGAGGATTTGAGCAGCTTCAAGATTCATTTGGAGGCACTTTGACCGTTTAAAACATGTGCGGCACGTTTGAAAAGAGAAGACGTCGTGCAACAGAAAGGTTGTCGGGTTGCTGACGGGTAGTCGTGACCGACGCCTACAGGCACGCTGCACAACAACACAACTTCTTTGTAAAAACTCACCTAAACGCGCCACACATTTCTACAGGAGCGCCGCGCATTTCTACAGGCATGCCGCGTAGTCTCCAAGCCCGAAAACTCTGTGACTTTGCCCGAAAACTTCTTCTTCGGTCTCATGAACAGGAAAAGGGGAGCGTTGCTTGTGTTTTGAGAATTTTAAATGGGCTTGCAACGGTCCCTTTATCCTCCTTTGAACGCAAAAGTCAATTACTCTTGAGTCGGATTTGTGAGGGTTTGGAAGACTTCTTTCTTTAAAACCAATGCCTTTGTTCATTTGAAAAGAAACAAAATGATTCTGAACGTGCTATAAGGGGCTCACATTTTGAATAACGTTGGTAAAAAGGGCTGTGCATGCTACTTGAATAGTTTTAATAGATATGAACCTATCCACTTATAAGAAAAACATTCAAGGGCAAAACTCCTTTCACTGTTTGCTTATTAAAGGGGGGACATGTCTTTCCTCTGCTTATATTTGCTTGTTAGAGGGAAACCTGGCTTAAAACCACATAGTGACTGTAGATGCATTCTCCAAATGGCTTTTCTCTTTGATTGTGAGGTGAAACTCAGTTGTAATCACCTGGGCTTCACTATCATCTTTGACACATTTCCATAAAGAACAGGCCTTCATTCGTAACAATGGCATGCTTTGTTTTCTTTGAGTGTGTTTCCTGACCTTGAAATACATACCATAATCCTTCTTGCACCTTTATGAACCTGTGTATCTATTTGCAATGCCTTTTTGGGAAAACTAAACTCAAATTAACCTTTATCCACTATGATGAGTAATTGAAAGAAAATTCTCCAGGAACGGGAAGAACAGTACCTTTTGAAAAAAAATCATCACTCTTTGGCCTGTGTCTAACCCAGCTGATTTCAACTACTTTTCAACTTTGTTTTGTGTAAAGGAATAGAGACTAAATGGCAAGCCTGTTTATCAAGGAGATGGGCCTTTGTAACTTTTTAAGGAAATTACACCCCTCAGCAAGGTTTGTACATCTGTTGGCTCCATACTGTCTTTGAAAGAAATCTATGATAGGAGATGAGTCAGCTTCTTTGATAGTTATTGTACTCATGCTTTGCTTTTTTTTTTGACATCATTGCTTTGTTCATGAGCCTTCAACTGTCTCCTACTGTTCTTACAATTTGTCTCTCTGTCAATGAAAACCCTAAAACCAATCACTGCTTTGGCCCTCTACTTATAGATGAAGGAGGCGCTCTCAGTCCTCAACCCTATACTTATAAATGAAGGAGGTTTTTCTGTCCTCAAACCCTCTACTTATAGATGAAGGAGGTTTTTCAGTCATGCCATTTCATCAGCTTTTAACAGTGTTATTTTTCCTTTCACTGTCTTTTCATGCTTTGACTGTGATCGCAGGAGCTTAATGAAACAACTCTCTGCCTTGTAGTTGCCTTCCAGGCTCAAAATCACATGAGAAGCAGTTGTCTTCTCATGTGGAGCCAAAAACTGTCTCCTGGGATGCTGGTACACTTCTACTCTTTGAAAGATCCATTGAAACACTGTAAAACCACCTAATATCAGTTTTGACCTAGGGCATGTGTATTGCTGAGACTTCAGAGTTTGTTAGTGGCGTGACTTAAGGGTGTAACGAACTTTTATTTGCAGAATGGGAAGGTCTGTTATGACTGGGCTGTAGCAGATAGAGGTTCTTTGTCTTTAGGGTGGTTTGCCAAGGGAGAAATGCCTAAAGCGCCACTACCTAACTTAGAGGAAACTTCTTTGGACATATTTGGATTGTTTCTTTGGAGCTGATGGGCAAGCTAGTATGGCTGAGGCTAGATAGGGCTTGATAATGAGGTTTCATCTCGTCATGGGTGGATTGAAAAGGTAGGAGGGCAAAAAATGTTCATGGGTGTTTTCCAGCTGGCAATTTTGACAAATTTTTAGATCAGCTGCTAGAAAACTTGGCTGTTATAACTAGTCATCACTAACAAGTGAAAAATACTGATGACTAACACGCGAGACCACTTACAAAGTCGGATCCCAATCCCTGTCAGCCCTTGTGAGATTTTTTAAAAAAAAACTTTTGTTAGTCGGTGCACATTGTTTAAAATAGCGCACCGGTGCGTTATTTTAGTATAACGCATCGGGCGCGTACTGACAAAATGCAATGTTTGATAAAACTGTTTTTATTAATTTATGTTAATGTTAATCGATGCTCTGGTCTCCTGTTCTCCTATTGACAAAGAGCATCGTACAATGTTTCTACTGTATTGGCAACGAGTTTATAAGAACCTACCGCACCGTTTTCGATGCTTAAGTTGTGAAAGGCTCACCGAGCATTTAATTTAGATAGATGCACCATTTTCTTGAATTTTTTTTTTTACCTGAAAAGTATGTTATTTATTTGTAAAATATATTAATGAATGGTACAGGTTTAATATTGATAAATAAATGGCCAACAAGAGTTCAATTAACAAACATACTGATAACATATCCAGAAAAGCAAAAAAGGCAAGTTCTTTGTAAATTCTTTACAAAAATTATTTTTTTTGAACTATATATAAGTTTAACTAATATGTATTGTTTAGTGTGTGTCATGCAGAGCCACAAAATGATGAAGCTCGATAAGATTATTTCGTATCCAACACCAGAAGAGTGTAAAAGCTTGATGGAAAAATTGCAAAAGGATGAATCAGGTGAATGAAAAAATACTATTGATCCAATATGAGTTTCTTTTTTGAATTTTCATTAATAATATACTTAAAAATATAAGATAACATGCTTCAAACAATATATTAATTTAGATATGTTTAATGTTCTACATGGACCAACACGGAAGAAAATGAATGTTTTTCTAAGAAAATAAAAAAATAGAACATGCAAATGAAAATGAATTGCTCCTTAGCTCATCTGGAGTGGTGTTGGACGTTAACAAAAGGGGGAAAAACATTTACAAAACTTTGAGGGATCTAGTGGAACGAATGTATAAATGTTCTTTCCACTTACAATACAAAAATCAATCCAATGATTCCAATAACCAAATTTTATTTAAACTACCAAAAGAGTTTCTAGATAATTGGTCAATGAGACATGTAAGACTTTTAATAGCAAAAACGTACAAAAAAAAAGATTGAAAAAGTAATATTTCTTTAAATGCTTTTATAGAATTATATGTATGTATTAATGCAAAGCAATTATTTATAAATATCACTTTTGTTATATTTAGTTTTCATATATCAATATAAAAATTAAATAGTTTATTGTCGTGTTACTTTTTCAGGAAGATTATGAAAATTTCAAAGGATGAACAAGCTGATATCAAAAATATTCCAGTAGGAATGTCCAAAAATATGTACAAGGAGATGGTCAAAGAAATGGACATAATTGCGTCGCACGAGGAGCCATCTCAACAACAACATGCTTCAAGTGTAATATGTAATCATTGAATTTTTCGATTAGGTATAATAAATAAATAATTTAGCATTAAATATTAATTTTCAAGTATTTTCTTGCAGAAAAGAAAAAAAAAATGGAACCCATTCAACACATAAAATAGGACGAAAAGGAAGAAAATGGTTGATATCTAAGTTTGTGAGTAATTGTTACTTATAACAACTTAACTAGATTTCATTTTTGTATATTTTAAGTTGTTTTACAACAATCATCATTGAATGTATTCAAACAGGTGCTAACATACAAAGAAGAACCATTGGAAGAATTGATTGACATTGGTTTAAATATGGGTTGTCAGTATATGTTGGCATATCAAAAATTAATTGTGGAATTTGTAAGTATCTATCTTGTTTTACTTAGCTCCATCTATAATTAATAGCACAAAAAATCTTTTATATTAAATCTATGTTTTGTTATGGGGTATAAAACTTGCAGGAAACAAAGTATGGAACTGCACCAACAAATGAATTGTTGAAAGATGGCATGAGATTTGGTTTTGAAAGAATGTGTATAGTTCACTAGTCAATTCTTGCTATGGTACATTTCTTTTCGATTTACATTGATGTATATTATTTGATATTGCAATTTTCATTACTCTCACCAATGTAGATACACTCATTACACTTTATTTTTATGTTTGTAGATGGAACTTGAAGAAGAATAAAACAATCAACACAATGAACAAAACATTCCTCCAAATAACCCAAGTCATAGAAGTAGCTCAAGGAGTGACAGTAGTTCAAGCGAAGAATGATGATCAATATGTTTCGATATCAAAGCAAGGTGTTGTATTTTTTGAAATATTTGTCTGTGAAATCATACATTTTGTTTAATGTAATGGACATAGTGTCCCAATTGAAAGACAAAGGGATACCAATAACTGTCCCATTTCGTATGACAAAGAGTGTCTTATTTATATATATAGAATATAATACATTTTGATTTATTCTATTGTGTTCTCCATTTTTGTTGTGAAATGTTACACCACTGGTTAAATATATGGATGATTAAACATTTTAATGAAGAGATGTGAAATATGATGATATGATATAACAAATTCATCCAAACATCAAATTCAAATTCACTAATAAAAATTTAATTGATATGAATATTGTTATAAGATATGTGTCGACTTTTGATGAATAATGAATTTTAAAAAATCACAATAATTGCATTGGCATAGGTCGATGTTTCTAAAAAATAGAAACTGAACACCGGTGTGTGTGTATGATACTGTGCACGGATGTGTGTGTATGATACTGCGCACCGGTGCGTTTGTATGATACTACGCACCGGTGCGTTTCTACGACCTATGAGCACCGCACCAAACACCAATTCCAATTAGAACGCCATGTGCACTTTATCGATGACTACGACCTGAGCAGATATGCATTGCATGCATTGGTATGGTTTACCTTTAACGTGTCCGTGCATTTTTATAACTTAACGACCCAGTGAGTTTTAACACCTTAACGACCCAGTGCGTTTTTACACCTTAACGACGTCGATGCATGCACCTTCTATCAGCTTAGTGCATATTTGTGGGTGACATGCACCGAGACATTGCTAAATGCCCCAGGGCATCCGAAATTTTTTTTCCATCTCGGTGCTTGTTATGTTCACAATACTGGTGCATACAAGTTAAAACACACTGGTGTGTTCACACATGAATAGCACACCGACAAGAAATACATCCGTAAAAACCTCTGACTGCCTAGTTTTTTTTAGTTGTGTTGAAATTCCATTAGAAGCTCTATCAAAGCCTCCGTTACCAAAAATGGATGTTGTAGTGCAAAGTTTTTTTGAAAATTTTGGCCAATTTTATAACACGAAAATCCTCCTTTATAACCTCTGCTACAAGATCTTTTCCTTGTAGTGGTTTTGCTTCTTCTCCTTTTGTGATTGTCCAAACTCCATATCCCTCCATCAAAGTCTGCAACTTGAATTTCCAATTAACATAATTTGAGCCATCCAATTTGCTGGCCTCATTGAGGTAGGTCTTTGCAAGAGGATTAGTCATCTTGACCAAGAAATCCCAATTTCAAACAAAGCCTTACTTTTTTCTCCACACTTCACGAGCACAACCAATATCTCCACGAATCCCTTACCAAAATTGTCATGATCGACAAATCCACAGCTCCAACAACTACTAGGTTGGGGTATCATGCTCTACACAAGTTAAATCTAGAGAGAGGCTCATCAACTTCAAATCAGAAAAAATGGAGCTTAACCAATATACACGAACATATTTGTGCACTCTTACCATAGGCACAGTACCACACAAATATATTTGTTCACTTTTCCTTAATAAAAGTTGCACAATCTGCTCACTTTTCCCTAATAAAAGTTGTGCAATATACTCACTTTTCCTTAAGATAAAATGTGCAAATCTGCTCACTTTTCCTTAAAAAAAGCTGCACAAATCTGCACACTTTTCCTTAATAAAAGTTGCACAATCCTCCAAATTTGTGCACTTTACAGTTGACGGAGGGTGCACAGGTCCACTCTAGTATCCAACATGGCTCTTCTTCACCTGACAGGTACCAACTCAACTCACTCCTACTGCAGTTGCTCCTTTGACAATATGTGGACGACTTCACTCCTGACTGTCCTCATGCCAGAGCCAACATATTTACGGAGCATAGGGGCACATATCGACAAATTGCTTAATGCACAGGTATGGCAGGTCTTGGCTCTTCAAGCATGCCAACAAATCTTCACACCAACACTCACACATGAGGCTCCACGCTCACCATAGCCTCACTCACCCCACTAGTCTCAACCACCAAGGGCTCTTATACCAAATTAAGAAATATGGAAGACGAAATTTAGGAATGAACCACACAACTCACAGGTGAGACGTGCTGCACCTGGAGGATGCCAAACAACACTGCTAAACATTCATTTATTAATAAAACAAAATTACGCATATTTATTTTATACATTTTTGTTAGGGATATCAAACAAAATCCTAGAAAATAGGATCTAACACCTAAATAAAAACACGATCTAAACCACTCACAACCACATTCTCCATTATTTCCAAGTTTTCTCATTCCAGAATAACTAGTAGAGAATGATATACCAATGTTTCAGGGTATGTTTCTCAAAGTTTTACAATTATATGTTCGTAATAGAATTGCTAAGATTATGTGGATTTTTTTATCTAGATATGAAAATCTCAAATGTATTCATTTTTTAAAGTCATTTCTAGACATCACTTTTTCTTACATTACCTTTCTTGCATCAGCTTTTAAAGATGAAGTTTGAATTATACAGATGGATTTAAACATAATAGCTTAACATTGAATTGATAAGTTTATGTGGATTTTTCATCCTGATATGAAAAGTCTCAAATGTATTTTAACATCAATAATCATCTATCTTAATTTATAATTTTTAAAAGTCATTTCCAAACATCACTTTTCTTACATTACCTTGGATCTTTATTACCTTTCTTGCATCTCCTTTTTTAAGGATGAAGTTTGCATTATGTAGCTAGATTTAAGCATTTGAATTATTTAGCTAGATTTAAACACAATAGCTTAACATTGCACTGCTATGCTTGTGTAGATTTTTATTATCCTAGTTTGAAAAATATCAAATGTATTTTAACATCAATATTCATCTATCTTAAATTATATCTTTTATGGTACTTGTTTTCCAACCTCACTTTTTTTTTTTTTTTACATTGAAATTACCAGAATCCTAAGAGGGGGCATATTTGTGTTTAGATCAAAAATTCATTATTTTGAAAGACCAGAGGGATAATGAACCTACATCACATCTAAGCATACTAATACCAAAATACAACTATTATTATTTAGCCTAGGTGACTACAACTGACCATACTATTATTACCAATGTATCATAAAGTTCAAAGAAATGTACAGAGAAAACTTGTAAACATGAGATATATATAAAATCTCATTCCAAACTTAAAATATTTACACACAGCAATAAACTGGGCAAGAAGCCCAATAATCTCACTATTAAAGAAATCCCATCTCAAATCACCAACTTAAAAGTTTACACACCCCTTACTCATAAAGTACCATTAATATGCCTACAATAATACAACAGAGAATGTTTTGATGTATCCCCATTATCTTTGTTTGACTTGTGTAGAGAAATACTTTCACTGTGCCTTGAATCTGTAAGGCCAGCTAAGATAACAACCATAAGCTTAGTTGAAAATTCATGCTCTTTTGCACCTGCTATAGATTTGTTTCTTTCCATAAACAAAGTTCTCCAATAAGTGGCTTCCCCAAAGCCTCGTTGCAATCCAGCTGACCATTTCTCCAACCATCAGATCAAACCAAACTTTTTGGTCCTCATAGCCACGAACCAAGAAGCTAACCAGCAGTTGAATAATGTGTCTTTTGAAATAAATATTTTACTCCACTCCTAAAGAGCATATGACATAGTTCAGCTTGAAGTTGAAATCTTTCTCAGCAACTAAGTTGAAATTCTATTCAAACATATGAA
The DNA here is from genome assembly GCA_034641835.2 of Pinus albicaulis. Lineage (NCBI taxonomy): Eukaryota > Viridiplantae > Streptophyta > Pinopsida > Pinales > Pinaceae > Pinus > Pinus albicaulis. Next base: position 863,391,220 of record CM076583.1, on the reverse strand, counting down.
GAATGCCCATGAAATATTGTTCACTGTAGCTCAAACTATTCACAACAGAGTTTTCGACCTTATTGGTCACTGTAGCTTAAACCATTCACAACAGAGTTTCCAACCTTTATCCACAAGTAATGATAGGATAGAAATATGCAACTTAGTATTGATAAAAGTTTTCCGGGATTCTCCATACGAAGAGGAAGATATCTCTCCACTCTTTGTAGATAGTTTATTAGATCTCAACATACATGGAATCAATTTCCAAGCATGCAGAGAAGAATCTGACCCAATTGTGCTCTTCACTTCAACATTGTATGAAGAAACTTTCTCCTGATATTGAAGATCATCATATGAGGGTCTTATCTATGGAGCACTGGATGAGCATATTTTATCCTTGGCATACTCTCTAGTGTCCATGTAATTAGGCCTTCCCACACTTTCATCTAATGTCTGCAGAATCTTTCCAGATTTTGGAGTACATGATCCTCTTGAGCTTGTTGAGCTACAATCAAATTGGATATTAGAGCCGGGGGTTGAAGATGAGCTACCAATAGGATGGTAGGAAACCCCTGAAGGTGGTTTTGCAGTAGCACGAACACTAACATTGTTTCTACGAACTTTAACTTTGCCTGGTTCATGAGATTTCCTCAAATTCTCTCCAGCATTATCATAACTTTTGAGAGACTGAATTTCACAAGCATCCGTTTGGGCGTGTTCCATGAGTAGATATTCTCCCAAGGCTTTGTAGCCATCTAGTTCTTAAACCAGCTCCAACCCCAGCTAATTTTGTCTGGCTCAATTTTAGCAGAATTTATGTTTGTTTTTTAATTGCTCCTCCATTGTTGAAAAATGATTCAACGAAAGTTATAAACATGTAAAATCCAAAAATGTAAACCTCGCATCTACATCTAAGGTCTTGTCCAGAGGATTCGACGAGAGCATTTAAAATCTGCCAGAAATAGAGCATCTGATTGAGCACTTGTACAAATGAATTTTCAAGTGATTTTTTCTGCATTGAACATAGTTGGGTACCTGAAGGGAGAGAGCATAAGCAATGGCTATGTCACATTTGATTGCACCCTCTGGTCTCATTTGTAGTTTTTCATGAACTTCTTCAAGGGTTCCTTGACTATCACAACATCCCTCTTGAAACAAGCAATGCATTTCTGAAACAAAATGGATAACCGAGCCAGTTTTTCGCAAGTTAAAACAGAAAAGCAATTGAAGTTATCAGAATTATTCCTGTAATTCCACATCACACAGATATTAATATTGTAGTATAAGTGGCGGGATTTTCAGAAACTGAAATTTAGCATATTTAGTACCCAAGGTAAAGCAACTGACAAGTAAAACCTAGATCATTTCAGACCTATTTAAAGAGGTATCTATGTGAGGTATGATCTAGTCCACTGGACAAGGGTCGTTAAACGCAATATGGCCCAGAAAAAATTATGAAAAGTTAATTTGGCTTTTATTCACGGGAAGTCCTGGATTGGTGTTTGAGCACAGCTCAAGACAGGGGCCTGCCTGGAAAAGCAATATGGCCAGGAAAAAATTATGAAAAGGGTAGTTGACTTTTATTCCTGGGAGGTTCTGGATTAGTGTCTGAGCATAGCTCGAGACAGGGGCTTGAGGACTTTGTGCGGGGAATTGAATTTTTTTTATTTTTTTTATTTTTTTATTTTTTTATTTTTTTTTTAATTAAGAGTAGATTTAGGACAATCGGTAACTGGTGAGAGTTGTCTGAGCAAGGCCCGGGTTCAAATCCAACTGGCTGCCACTATAAACCTAGGCTAGGTGCAACAGCCTGCAAGCCGCACACAATAGCGATTAACTTATGCCTCAACAAGAGCCGAGACGTCCACTATGGGGTCGCCTACTCTGTGCAGGGAAGCGGGGAATTTTCTTGTTAAGAGTAACGTGGAAACTCGCATTAAGAGTAATGTTGACACTCACATGAGTCTTAAAAAGATCATTTTGTACTTGCAGTGGATCCTTTCGTAAAGCACTTGTTTCTGCTTCTCGTTTATGCTTTTAATAGTATAATTGAGGAGTAGATCTCATGGTGTTAGGTACAGATAGGTAGATGGATAATTTTTAAGGAAGAATGAGAAAAAAAAATTTGTAACTTTTACAGGTTAGGTGCCGTTAAAATTGAATAGCACTTTATTATGAAATGTTCGGCATATGAAAATATTTTTAATCAATTTAAAAGTGATCTAAAAAAAGACAATTTGAATACACTGTTAAAAAAAACAAAGCTTCACAAAATAACAAATTTCTTAATCAAAATTCATTTAAAAAAAAAAAACTATTCTATAAATAAAAAGCTTGAAAATATAAATCCCTTAAACCAATGGATCTCGTGCAAATTATTACATCATATCATGAAACTGAGAAGCCTACATTTATAACATGCCAGAAAGCATGGAGTCATTTCATAAAGAACTTGTTTATGCAGCCTATATTTAAAAACTGGTATACATTTTTGGTTTTAAATATTAACCAAAATATAAGTCATTAAAGGATTTTGGGCCCGGAAGCGGCTCTTGTTCCTTTAATTTTAATGTATTCAATAAAGTGGAATGAATTCCATGTTTCATAGTTGTTCCTTTAATTTTAATGTATTCAATAAAGTGGAATGAATTCCATGTTTCTTAGTTATTCCTTTAGAGTTATTCATTTCTTCCATTCATAGTTATTCATTCGTTAATTTCTTTCATGAAAACAAATTTTCATATTTCACAATTATTTTTCATTAATTTAATAATGAAAACTTAAATTTTTAACGAAATTTATTTATTTTTCTTAGTTTAATTTTAATTTGAATCAATTTGTATATAATATTATTATTCTATTTACATTATGTAATTTAATTTCAAGAAATTTAAAATTATAAAATATTATATTAATATAATACTTCTAAATTTTTAATTTTAATTCATCTTATTAAATAAACGATAAAGATTTAACTTTCAAAAAATATTCTATCATATATTTAATAGTAGTTATAGATCAAATATTAAGATTTATTTCAAAACTAATTATAAGTTTTCTGTTATTTTTTAATTAAATTGATTAATTAAAAAACACTATTAATGTATTTTAAGTATATGATGTTAGTAAATCATGGTATTGGTTGATGCTATTATAAAAAATCTATTTACAAGTTCAAAAATTTCATGAAAATGTGGTTCACTGGGCCTTGGCTAAAGGGTGATGAGGTGGGTTGTTAAGGCACTCATCACAGGTCAATTCCCCTCCAAATCTAAGTGATGTATTTGAACATGAATATGAACATGTCGTCCTACCAAATTTAAAAAAAAATAAAAATCATGAAAATGTAGGGATGAATCTCCATGATGAAAATATTTACATTGTTTCAAACATATATGTTTAACTTATATATCAATTCTTTTAATAATTAATAATAACACAGTAATAATAATTTGTCCAGGAAGTGTAGAATAAGCAGGGCGTTCTTTAAAGAGTCTTTGTGGTGAAAAGGTCACTGATTCAAAACCAATGGGAAAAAATCTAGCCATGCTAAGGGTTGGTGTGGCCTAGCCAAGTGCCATCCCCTAGTGATTTTGATGGCTTAAATGACTATGGGTTGTGTCTTCTCAAGCCACCTGTTTTTTAAGACTCACATCACCCAATAAAAACAACAATTTAAAATAAAGTTATAATTTAGTTTTTTATAACTTATATATCTATGATAGTTTATATAAAATTATATTTATATTTACAAGATATAGTTTATGTTGAAATTTTTTATATTTATTATATTAAAAGTTAGAATTATTATATTAATCTAAAGTATTGGAAAATGATATGTATTATTACCTTAAATTATTATTTAATGGGATGGAAATTTCTTTATTATTATTCAAATTTAATTAATTGATAAAAAAATATTAAAAAAATTATTCTTTTAGAAAATATATTTATTTAAATGAATAGTATTATTAAAATTAATTGAAATATTTTATTCAAATATTATAAATTAGTTTACTATAATTTATTTATAAAGGAAAGGAAAGGAAACTAGGAAAAAAATTAGGAAGCAAACTTAACTTTATTAGATATATTTACCTCACTCGGACAATTTAATTGACAATCACATTGTTATGAAGTATTATGTAAACCATGAGATTCAAGGCTCAAAATCCCTTTGCAAACCAAAAACAAAACAAAAATGAAAAATATGAATATTGCTTTCTCTAATCTTTAAATAAATAATAATGAATTATACAATTAAAAAAAAACAATTTTAAAATATTTATTTATTAATCAATTTTCAATTATTTATTTAAAAAAATTCAATTTAAAATGAGATCGTGTTTTTTAAAAGGTGACAAGAAAATATTATAAATGAGTGGTCAGTTGGAAGTCAATATATATATCCCTTTTAAACTTAGATCTATCAAAATACAAAGATTAAATTTCTAAATGTGTAAATTATTCTATTTTTTAATTTCATATAATATATTAGAAGATTTATATATTATGAAATTTGATTACTTTAAGAAATTGATAAATCTAAATTTAAAATAAATTTATCTTAATTTATTTTCTTTCCAATAATATCTCACACACACATATATAGTTATTTGTCTTTTATTTAATGTATTTCTAATTTTTAATATCTTTTAATATATTTTAATATAATATTATGTGACATCTCCTCTATAAAGCATCTTGGTGTGTTACTCTTGGTGCAATAATAGTGATTATTATTAGTTGGTATTCACACATGACTATCATTCAAGGAAAATTATTGGAAATGACAATTTTTAAAAGGGTAGACTTTCAATAGATTTTCGGTTATTTGATTTATCTGCTTATATGTATAGAAGACTACTTTTAACCAATTAGAACAATGTGAAGTCTTATTCCAAAATCAACAAGTACTTTATGTTGAGATTCAACAAGATGATGAGCTTAGTGAAAAGAGTCGCCTTCACTAAGTGGGCCTGCAGGCTATTTTTGGCGCAAGTCTATTTTTAGACATGGTGATAATATTTCAGAAGTTGCAGGATGCTATTTGTGGATGGTTGGTCAAGTTGGAAAAATGGATGAAATTCTATTTTTAGAATATTGGGTGAAGTCTATTTATAGATAGTCAATCTAAAAATAGATAATTAGCTCTTAATAATTATCTGATAATAAATAAAAACTTATTCTCTTGGAGCACTTAATTTCAGTGCACATATTTGGAAAATCAGTGAGCTGAGGGAATTACTCAATTCGCAAGGGCAACTGGTGGTTCATGCATGGAGGACTCAGTTATAACTGAAGTGGCAGAGTTATGACAGAGTTGGAAGAGTAGTTCATGGAGTTGTATTTAGTTTAACTCAGTTAAAATGAGTTAGACTCAATTGAGATAGTTGTATCTAGTCTAACTGAATGATACACTAATGAGAGTGGAGTGAATTAATTAGTTAATTAATTCACAAATAATAACTCATTAATCAACTGAACAGATACAACAGTTAACTACAGTGCATGTCAATTCCAGTGGAGACCCAGAGATAGGTGAAAGGGAAAGATGGACTATACGTTGTGAATATAGTGATGCATTGATTGCATCACACACACATTGGAGTTGCTAATGAGGATTGCGCAGTCAAGGAAAGGGTAATTCGAATTCATTCAGAGCTATTCTTCAGTAGGGATTGCGCAGTGGAGGCAGGCTAGTAGGAGGGCAAAGATCGGTGCATGGATTTGCAGATTTCTCCTAATTAGTGTGTGACGATTGTATTGTACTGAGAGCTTGATGTAATAAGCTTTGTATGAGGATTGTTACATGATCTCCATGATACATAATATATGATAGTTGGGGTTTTCAACATCAGGCTTTCTTGTTAAACAACTGTGTTATGTGCGATTGTTTTTATTTATGCTTCACATGTGTTTGCAATTGATTTTCCACAAAATATTAACAGTGGAATGATTCTATATTTTTCAAGAAGTTAAATATTGTGAGATCGGGGGAATCTAGGACATATGCATGCTTAATGTATATAATTTCTACATGGTATCAGAGTATTGTTAATTATTGAAGATTGCAATTGTGAAGAGAGTTTGTGCTGGTGGACAATTCAAATTTGCTGCAGAAAATTCTTGGTGCAGAAGTTGAGTGTACTTTGAAATGTCTTTCAATGGGTTGTGATTGGAGTATGCCCTTGATGGAAGCTCGAATTATATAGCCTAGAAGGATAGGATGGAAGTAGTGTTGGAGGATAATGGCCTGAAGGAGTTCATCGATATCGATGTTCCTAAGCCGGATGCTAGTGATGCTGCAGGACTTGATGAATGGCAAAAGAAGCTAGCAAAGACAAGAAGAATTCTATTGGAAGGTGTGAAGGACCATATTGTGTCCAGCCTTCACGGGAAAGCCACTCCATTTGTAATGTGGAAGGCTTTGACAGAATTATTCTAAAGCATAAGCGACCAGAGGAAGTTGGTGCTTAAAGACAAGCTCAGAAAAATAAAAATGGAGAGGGGCGACAGTATTAAAAAATATCTCATGAAGTTTGTCCACTGTAAGGATGAGCTAGGAAGTGTGGGGGTTATTATTGATGATGAATACTTGGTGAGCTTGGCTCTCCTTGGGCTTCCGAAGAGTTGGCATAGCTATGAAGACTCTGTCAATGGACAGGAGAAACTGCTGGGATGGGAGCGACTTTGGTCAGATCTTGTGCAGGAAGAGATAAGGTGGAGTACCAGGGATGGTTCTTCATCGAAGAATGAAGATGAAGAAAATTGCGCTTTGGTTTCCAAAGCAAGGAAAGGGAAGGGGAAGAAATTTCATTAAAAATCCAAAGCTAAAGGCAAGAAGTAGGATTTGTCCAAAGTGAATTGTTTTCACTGTCACGAACATGGGCATTTCGCCACTAATTGCCCACAGAAGAAGAAGAAAAAGAAGGCTGCTGGAGCTACAGCTAGAGAGGCCTTAGCCTCGCAATTTGAACTTGAATTTTATTTGATCGCATGCTTGGTTTCAAGTGCAATGGGATCGGTGTGATATCTTGATAGTGGTGCGTCTTTCCATATGATGGGAGACAAGGAGTTGTTTAGTGACTTGGAGGAGAAGGACCTCCAGATGCATATAGAGATGGGTGACAGTGGTCGGTACAATGTAACAAGCATTGGGACCATTCCCTTTGAGAGGGAGTCTGATAATCCATTCTTGTTGAAGGATGTTATGCATGTTCCAGGTCTGATGAAGAACTTGGTCTCGGTTGCAATGCTGGAAGACAAAGGTTATGATGTTGTTTTCAGTGAGGGAAAATCCTTCCTTCGACATAAAACAACAGCTCAAACCAAGAAGATAGGGGTTTGAATTAAGAATCTCTACAAGTTGGAGGTAGATGGCTGCACTGTAATGGTGGGCAAAGTAGAAGAAGTGGTGAGCCGAGATGAGGGCGAGTTATGGCACAGGAGATTGGGCCATCTTCACCATGGCGCTTTGAAGATTTTGTAGCAGATTTCTACTAGACTCCCCAAGGGTACTCTTGCGCAGTCAGATCAATGCAAGGGATGTACAATGGGTAAGTTTGTGAAGACCACCTTTCATGAGAAGGAGAACCATGCTTCAGTGATCCTAGAGAGAATTCAAACAGACATGTGTGGACCTTTCTCGATTACTTCAACAGCAAAACATAGGTATTATGTTATATTTGTTGATGACTATTCTCCTAGATGCTGGATCTTATTCATGAAGAAGAAGACTGAAACATTGTCAAAGTTCTGTGAGTTTAAAGCATTGGTGGAGAAGGAGTCGGGGAAGCAAGTGAAAGCTCTACGGAGCGATAATGGTGGTGAATATATCTCAGGCGAATTCAAAGACTTCTGTAGCAAAGAAGGAATTCGAAGAGAACTCATAGCGCCTCATAACCCACAGCAGAATGGGGTCACGGAGAGAAAGAACAAAATGATCATGGGTGCTGCACGAGCGATGCTGCATGACCAGGGCCTACCGATGCACTTGTGGGCGAAAGCATGCAACACTGTGGCTTATGTGCAAAACCGTTGTCCTCATAGAGTACTTGGCATGAGTACACCTGAAGAAGCTTTTACTGGTAAGAAGCTTGATATTTCTCATTTGAAGATTTTTTGGCTCATATGTTTACATTCATGTGACTAAGGACGCCAGGAAGAAGCTAGAGCCGACTACAGAAGTTGGGATATTTGTGGGGTACATAGAAACACCCCATAATTATCGTGTGTATTTTCCAGACAATCAAAAGACTGTGGTGTGACGGGATATAAAATTCAACGAGGTGAAAGCCATGAAGTTATCGCTTGAGAGGGAGCTACACTTGCATGCAGAGGAGGAACTTCTTGTTCCCAAAGATGAGCCTCTAGATGTGGATCAGCCACAGGAGGAGACTCATGGAGTGGAGGAGTCCACTCATGCAAAACCAACACATCAGAAAAGGTAGAAAGCATACCACAGAAGTTGAGAGACTGAAGGTTAATGCGGCACAGAATGTAGGAGTCCCTACATCACAGCGTAGACAGAGACAGTCATATGATCATTATACTGGATACATGGCTCTTATGAGCAAGTGTATCGTGATAGAGTCATCTTCTTTCGAAGAAGCAGTGCAGGAGCCCACATGGGTAGATGCCATGGTGGAGGAGTATGACTCCATTGTCAGAAACAGTGCTTGAGAGATTGTTCCAAGGCCGGTTGGTAAATCAAATGTAGGATCAAGATGGATCTACAAGGTAAAGCAAGCTGCTGATGGGAGTGTTGAGAAGTATAAGGCAAGATTTGTTGCCCGGGGCTTCTCATAGATCCAGGGGGTTGACTATGAAGAAACCTTTGCACCTGTCGCACAGTATTCTTCCATACGGACCATCCTTGCTCTCTCAGCGTAGATGGGTTGGCACATTCATCAGATGGATGTGAAGACTGCATTCCTTAATGGCATCATTGAGGAAGAGGTGTACATTGAGTAGCTTGAAGGATTTGAGATCTTCAGTAGCGAGTCACATGTGTGCAGACTCAAAAGAGCGTTGTATGGGCTGAAGCAAGCACCATGTACTTGGTACACACAGATCGATAGCTATTTCACCGGACCTGGCTTCACCAAGAGTGAGGCGGATGCAAACCTATACCAAATTGTGGTGGAGGGTAAGCTTTTAATCATTGTTCTTTATGTTGATGATTTAATACTAACGGGTGATGAGCAGTTGATATAATCATGCAAGGTAGATCTTGTAAAGGAGTTTGAGATGAAGGATTTGGGCCTCCTTCATTATTTCCTTGGATTGGAAATATGGCAGCGAGAAGATGAACTGTTTGTGTCTCAAGGAAAGTATGCATGGGAGATACTGGAGAAGTGTTACACAACAATTTTTCACCGTCCCTGCCAATCCCCATCCCGCACATTGGAGGGCTCATTCCCTGAATTCTGAGAAGTGACATGGCCTAAAAACACCTGCATTACATTCCTCTGAAGATGAGCTCCAAATTCCCCGAAGACATCTCCCTGCAAAAAACCCTAAAAATAGCCCTTTTTTCATTGGCGCGGTTCTATAGTTCAGCCCTCGCGCCAATAGGCCGAATCCTTTGAAGAGGCCGCGCCAGGTGGCGCTCTTTCATAGAGCCGCACCTGTGCCAACCATATTAAGGGTTGTTTTTTAAAAATAAATGGTGGAAGTTTCGTCCTAACAAATTCCTGGACTGATATCTATCTTGAGTTGGGAGTTTTGGCTACGGATTTCCATAGAGAGGAAGTGGTTTGCCACCTCTCATGGAAGCTTCCTTGAAGATAGGGCCAATCCCACAATCATAGGGATCCCAAATCCCCTTCCTCCATCTATAAAAGCTTGCTCATTTCCATTGCAAGCTAGTCTTGAAGTTCCCAAGTCTTGAATCTCCAAGCTCTCAAATTCCCAAGAGCCTTATGCTGCAAGAGCCCTCATTCTTCCCTTAAGGCCACAATCAAGCAAGGAGACTATCGTCGAGAGACTCTAAGAGAGGCTTGTCCCATCCTTGGCAGGCTTTGCGAGACGTGTTCTACTGGCGACCCCTCCGAAGGAGACCTCAGCGTCAGAACATTGGTTGTACTCTCTTTCGATTGTTTATTAATGAATGACTATTGGTTATGGTTCCACTCTAGTTATTATTTATGATGATGATGAGTTATGTCCTTTCTGACTAACATATAGTTGCGTATTCTGGATTTTATGCTTGTATTCATGTTGTTTCTTGCGTGTGCAGGTGTCTTTTCACGGGGATCGTGGGGATCGTGATCTGCTGGGGCTAAGGAACGGGAGCACCACCTCTTCTACGAATCATAGCATTGGACCTTAGGTAGGCCTTCATCGCTGGTCTATTTATTCGCAATTAGGAACTTGCGCTGTAGCATTTGATGATTTTTGCTAGACCCGGTCTGGGCTAGTATGGATCGCCTCTGTCCGCAGAGGGGATTTACCTCTTCAACAATTTGGCGACTCCGTTGGGGATTGTCTAGTTTGTTGTTGTTGTTTGTTTTATGGGCTATAGATGGAGCTTGAAGCCAGCCAGATAGCCTTCGAAACGCTTTTTCTCTGCAATTGAAAAGTAGATCAAAGCTGCTTCAATCAATCTCCGGTTTAGTTCGTAAATCGAACTTTTGGAGCATTGTCTCGTTTTTTATTGTTCCTCGTTTCTGCTTGCTTGGTCAGCCTTTCGGGCTGGGTTCTTTTTCTGTTTTGCTTCTTGGTTTGCTTGGTTATCACTGATCTGCTTGTTGGCTTGTTCTTTTTTATTTTTGACTAGTAAACTTGACTGGCGCGTTTTTTAGCGTGACAGTTGCGCCAATTGGCGCCAGTTGTCAATGTATTACTCGCGCCAATCCTGATATGACGCTAGTTTCAGCCTGACAGTCGCGCCAGTGCTGTGCACTGCTGGGGTTTTCTTAGTTTTGAGCCTTCTGAGCTTGATCTGTGTTTATCTCGCTTTGAGCCTAGATTACATGGTTCATTTGAGTCTTTGGGTCTTGGAGATTCTACTTGAAGTGGTGAGTTTGGTCTTGGTTAGGAGAAATTCTTTGTTTTTTTCATTTTCAGGTGTTGGCGCTTGTTGTCAGTTAGCAACCCGCGCCAATTAGCCATTGGCGCTAGTTTTCAGTGATCAAGTCACGCCAATTGGTGCCCATTGGCGCTAGTTGTCAGTGTACAAGTCGTGCCAATTTCAGGGTGTATGAAAATTGAGATTTTTTCCCTTAATCCTTCACTAGTGTGTCTTTCCCTTAAGGTCTTTCCCTGTATGAGCATAGATTACATTGCTCATTGTTTGGGATGTCTTCTTGCTATGATTGCTTGATGTAAAAGGGAATGAATGCCTTGTTTTGATCTCTTGCTTTGGAAGTCCTCTTTGTGTTTGACCTCATATGTCTTGTCAACTTTTGAGGAATTTTGTTACAAAGTGTTTGAAACAACGATTGCATTCTTAGTGTTTCTCTACATCTCTTTTGCATTTGTGCTTCATTAAGAAGATTTGTGTTCTTTTAGTTTTCGTCTCATAGTTTTCTTTTCGTTAAAATGCATTAGATCACATTGCATTGAAAAGTATTTTTTGAGATCCATCATTGAACTTAGATCAAATTGTTTAATGATTGAAAACTAGAAATTGCTTTGAGTGCATTCTCTTTTATTAAAAGCATGCATTAAGTAGATTCTCATTTCATCGAAAAATGCATTGAGTGCATTCTTATCATTTGAAAGGAAAAGGAAATTGTGCATAGATTACAATTTCATAGTTTTCGGAAAAAAAAGAGGATTTTGCATAGATTACATTGCATTATTCGTATCATTGAATGCTTAAAGTTACTTTTGTGTAGTGAAAGTCATCTAGTTTGGAAAAATTTTGTTTACAGTGTTGTTGATTGTTGCATAATTGTTTGAAACTTTTCCCTTAACTAGATAGCATTCATCGAATTGAAAGATTTCTTTTATCATGTAGTTTGCATTTAGGATATTTTGAGACATTAGATTCGCTAGGGCCTGAAAACTGAAACGTAATTGAAGAACAACTTTAAAATTTACTCAATTTACACTAAGGCAGCATTGAAATCTAATGAAATACATTTAGAGGTCTAGGCTAGAGACGTGTTCCGGCGTCTTAAAACCTAGTAGCTGTCGTTCGCCTCTTGGCTTTAGACAGCACTAGTACGGACTTGTGCTCCCCGTACCGTCGCGTATATAAAGGGAGACCCCACTAGGTTTCAATCCTTTATCCATAGGAAGCCGAGTCTGCTGCCCTATACCCGTGATACACCGAACACAACATTCGGGGAGATTGCCTGCACGTACGGAAAGTCCTTGGTTGATTTCTCTTTCATTATTGAAACCAAGGTGTATATTGCAGTTCACGGTTATTTGGTACACCCTTTTGCCTAGTATTCCCGAGTAGTCATTTTGATCCTATCTGACTCCCTAAATTTGAAAGGATCACCAAGCGCTTGTCCTTTCACGCTTGTGTCAAATCTGAAAGAGATAGAGTCACCTTTTCAACCGTTTCTCGACTCTTAAAACATGAAACGGTGAAGTTTCTTATTTTTCAATGTGGTAAAAATTAATCACCCGCGATCACACGCCCTGTTAGATTTTGCTTGTTGGCCGTTTGATTGTGTGTCTTGACTCTTTTTCAGCCCGTGTGTGGTTTTGAGTTTTGATGGCAACTTTTTCAGAGTTTACCAACCAAGGAATCCCCTCAGAAGGGAATCCTGGTCATTTTCCTCCTTTTGGGAATGTTGGTGCTCCGTACATGGCAACGTTGTCCCTTCCTGGGCTTAGTTAACCGTTGGGTTGCCCGTTTGGTTGTTTTCAACCTCTCGGTGGTTCCAAATGTCTCCGCTACTAGTCAATTGGGCCTCTCCACCCGAACAACATCATGTTGATTCCAAGGTGGACCCTCCAATTTGTGCCCGTTTCTACATCCTCATCTTCTACTTCACCCGGTGAAATTTCGGATTCGAGTAAACTGTGTGGCGAAGAAGAAGAAGAAGAAGACAAAGAAGAAGAAGTCTGATAAGCGAGAGGCTAAAAGTGCAGCCACTGTTTCTAAAATATCTCCTCTTGATAAACCTTCCAACCCTCCACGGAAAGTCAAGTTCCCTTGCCTGTTGTGCACGGGAGACCATCTTCTTCGAGACTGCCCTAGCATTCCCAAGGTACTCGAAGCATGGTCCAACGGTCGCCCGCCGTTGCCTTTGGCTTCCGAGAGTCAGGTTGGGGGCACGTCTTCAGCTGGTGCTGATAAGGCTCCTAAAAAGCAGGGTAAGATCACCAATCCCTGTAAGTTGTGTGAAGGGCACCATGCCATTCACCTTTGTCCCTATATGGATGAAGCCAAGCGAGTTTTGGACAACCCGACCGGTTCTACACCACGCCTTCCACCTGGTTATAATCGGCTTTCTTTGAGTCCTCCGCCAGCTGATCTTACAATTGGTCAAGAGTCATCCTCGCCCATCCCATTTCCTCGAAATCCACATTTAAGAATCCATCCCCGCACCAAACCATCGGTCATGGGATCGCTGAGCTCGTCTCCACCTACGTGCACCGTGCATTAACAACTTTTTCCGCCGAGAGTGGATCCACCACCCTAATCTAAGCCTCCGGTTTCTTCGCATTCCTTCACTTGGAGAAAGATTCTCTTGTCCCTACACCTCAAGAAGCTGCTCCTCCACCTCCAGTGATGGAGGTGTCGAAGGATACCCTTCCCGACTTCGAGATGGAGGTCATGGAGGATGCTCCTTCTTCTTCCGTAACACTAGGGGAAAACCATCTTAGTTCGATGGTAGCCCCTCCAAATAGTTTGGTCGCTTCCTTCGATTGGAATCGATTTGCGGGATACCGCCTTCCATCGTATGTGCCTTTCGAGATCACAGTACAGGCTTTTGGGTTAGTTGTTTCCAAAACACCATTACGATGAATGCGCCTCAATTAGTGTTTTATCCGACCACTCCGGCAAGCTTTCGTTCGCTTACCGCTACCGTTGACGCGTAATTCTGTTGACATTCAAACAGAAGGACTAGTCAACCGTTGGGGATCCTTCCAAGGTTACCTGTTACTTTGGGAGGTAAAACCGTCCATATGGACGTGATGGTCATTCCAGGCCCTTTGGATTTCAATCTGCTCCTGGGGCGCGATTACACCTATGCCATGGGAGCACTTGTCTCCTCCCTCTTTCGCGTGATGTGCTTTCCACATGAAGGACGGATCGTGACCATTGATCAGCTGTCGTTCTTTGGTCCTACTGTGGCAACTGGTCCGCCATCACCCCCTCCTGGTTTTTATCCACCGGTTGTATCTGCCCCTCCGCAGGTCAACTATGTGGCTACTTATCCCGTGCCTGTATCCAATGATGATGTCGTCGTGCATAGCGTGCTAGGGGCATTGGGTCCTGACTTCCAAGATGTTGTCCTTCCACCGGGAGTGGCACTCTTAGAAGCAACGACTTCCTGTCCATTATGATTAAGTTCATACGGAGCATAGTTCATTTTCCTGTGTCCAGCTCCTTAAAAAATGAAACAAGAAAGTTCTCGCAGCATCGTTCCTTGTCTTGTGCCAAGCTCCTTAAACCATGAAACAAGGTGTCCTGAGGATAGTTCTTTTAATGTGTCAACCTCGTTAAAATAATGCGACACGTTCCTGTTCAATTCGAGTCTTTGCTAAGATCTCGTAAAATCCCAGTTGAGTCTTTCTCTTGATCTCATAATTTGAACCTTCACTCCATCTGTCGTTCATATGGACTGAAGCTTGGGGGGCATGTACCTCGAATTGAGTCACCATGCTGGGGGCATTCTTACTTTTCAAGCATAGTTTGTTTCCATTTCAAGCTTGTGTAAAAATGAAACTAGTTTCAAGCATAGTTTATCTTTGTTTCAAGCTTGTGCAAAAATGAAACCAACTTCAAGCATAGTTTATCTTTGTTTCAAGCTTGTGTAAAAATGAAACCAAATTCAAAAAGAGTTTCCTGATTTCAAGTTTGTGTAAAAAATAAACCATTCTTATTTTACCGCTCGTGATTTCCATTTTATCAACCTAGTTTTTTAGATGAGCCTTGGTTTTCTACTCCATCGTCACTATCTGCTTGGCCGATCATATGCCTTCACTTGGTTGTTTTACCTATTCCTGAGGAACCGCTGCAATGAGCGGTCTTGTTAGCCAGCCTCTTAACCTTTATCTTGTTTTGAGCAGTTCCACCATTACCAGAACCAGTTGCTACCCTTAATACCACTCGTTCCTCCAGGAGGAGTCAAATTTCAGCTCTTTTCTGACTCTCTAAACATGAAAAGATTGCTGAGGCCCTTGTCGTTTCGATCTCCTTAAAGTGGCTACGAAATGACATCTACCTAGTATACGTTTACCCCTTTTTTGGGCTGGGATAGATTATTTACGAAAAAGGAATACCCTAGCCTATTGTGACTAGGAGGTTTTCTCAGATATTGTTTTCTACCTTTTCGGATCTGAGAAACTATTTACGAAAAGGGACTGCTGGAGTTTAATTTTTTGCTGTCTTTTCAAACTCTCTAAACATGAAAAGACACCGAGTTCTCCCTTTGTCAGATTCGTTAAACCATGATGACATCGGATCCAGTCGAAATGACGTTCTCCAAGTTCCTCCTTCCTAGGGCTCGTTAAATGTACTAGGATGGATTCGCCCGAAGGGTGGACTTATATTACAAGCATATGCTATCCCCTTCAACCTTGTTATAAAAATAAAGAGGTACTCACCGAAATGGTGGGGAAAGTGGAACCAAAATCATTGTCGGGTCGACAATATGTCGCTCTTGAACATGGCACTTGTCTGCATTCGTGTCGGGTTGGGGATATCTCATATCGTTTGTTCACTTGCCTCCGTGGGTTTGGGTAATCCTTTTTGACCTCTCATCTGCTCTTTGCCTCGTCACCATTACCTCTGATCCATTGATGTCAAATACTACCAAACTCACTGTCGTGCCGCCATATGTTCAAGAGAAGTTGACCTCTGCAAGTATCAACCTTCCTCTGATTCTCATCTGATCCTGATTCACAAAGACATTATGTTCCTCTGTCTCGCATCGATGATGTGGGAAACACTATGGCCCACCTTCGATCAAGGTCACTTCCTGTCGACTTCAGCTCATTATCTGGGAAGCTGATCTAGAGACTCCCTTCTGGTACCTTGGAGCCTGCATGCCTTAATGGTAGGTTCTTCACGTTCAACGTGAGGTTTTCATCATTGGGCTCCGATCGAGTGATTCTATGGGTGTTCGACGCCAGCTCACTGATTCACATGCCGTATATTGTACCTATATTACCTTGAGGGCCATTGTCATTATTGGTGGTACCTCTCGTGTCTGTTAACAGCTTTCATCATTGGCTGGTAATCAGGCGATGTTCTTGCATGTTCGACTTCAGCTCACTTATTTGCATGCTTGAACTTGTACTTTGTTCGGCCGTGATGGAGCGCAAGACCCCGGATTGTGTCCGTGTAATCCAGGCCGCGATTTTGTGGATTGCATTATGATTGTTACATGACTCATTCACCGGATGGCCGCGACCATACCTAAGTCTCATCATCTCACTGATGGCCGCGTCCATGCCTCCCTGATCCGGATTATTATGTACCTATTATGGATGGTCGCGCCCATACCGCATATCTGCGCCCATACCGCACGCATATCATGTATCTGAGATATCAGTTGTACTTCTTTACACAGGTTTTCCGATGACAGTGTTTTCGGTTGGACACATTCTCGTAAAGCATTTCACCCCTCTCTCTCTCTCGAGCCTCATACTTTAGGGGGCATCTGTTACACATCAATTTGTCACCGTCCCTGCCAATCCCCATCCCGCACATTGGAGGGCTCATTCCCTGAATTCTAAGAAGTGACATGGCCTAAAAACACCTGCATTACATTCCTCTGAAGATGAGCTTCAAATGCCCTGAAGACATCTCCCTGCAAAAAACCCTAAAAATAGCCCTTTTTTCATTGGCGCGGTTCTATAGTTCAGCCCTCGTGCCAATAGGCCGAATCCTTTGAAGAAGCCACGCCAGGTGGCGCTCTGTCATAGAGCCGCACCCGCGCCAACCATATTAAGGGCTGTTTTTAAAAAATAAATGGTGGAAATTTCATCCTAACAAATTCCTGGACTGATATCTATCTTGAGTTGGGAGGTTTGGCTACGGATTTCCATAGAGAGGAAGTGGTTTGCCACCTCTCATGGAAGCTTCCTTGAAGATAGGGCCAATCCCACAATTATAGGGATCCCAACTCCCCTTCCTCCATCTATAAAAGCTTTCTCATTTCCATTGCAAGCTAGTCTTGAAGTTCCCAAGTCTTGAATCTCCAAGCTCTCAAATTCCCAAGAGCCTTATGCTGCAAGAGCCCTCATTCTTCCCTTAAGGCCACAATCAAGCAAGGAGACTATCGTCGAGAGACTCTAAGAGAGGCTTGTCCCATCCTTGGCAGGCTTTGCGAGACGTGTTCTACTGGCGACCCCTCCGAAGGAGATCTCAGCATCAGAACATTGGTTGTACTCTATTTTGATTGTTTATTAATGAATGACTATTGGTTATGGTTCCACTCTAGTTATTATTTATGATGATGATGAGTTATGTCCTTTCTGACTGACATATAGTTGCATATTCTGGATTTTATGCTTGTATTCGTGTTGTTTCTTGCGTGTGCAGGTGTCTTTTCACGGGGATCGTGGGGATCATGATCTGCTGGGGCTAAGAAATGGGAGCACCACCTCTTCTACGAATCATAGCATTGGACCTCAGGTAGGCCTTCATCGCTGGTCTATTTATTCGCAATTAGGAACTTGCGCTGTAGCATTTGATGATTGTTGCTAGACCCGGTCTGGGCTAGTAGGGATCGCCTTTGTCCGCAGAGGGGATTTACCTCTTCAACAAGAAGTTTCACATGCAAGGCTGCAAGCCTATCGACACTCCTCTTCCAGGAAATTGGAGGAAATAGGAGGCTACATCGGTAGAGGTAGTGGATGCCACTATTTATCGACAGTTGGTGGGTTCGCTCATGTATTTAGTTAATACAAGACCAGACATATGCTATGCAGTGAGCCAGCTTTCACAAGTGATGGTTAAGCCTACCAAGCTCTTTTGGAAGGCAGGCAAGCATGTGCTGAGATATCTCAGGGGCACATCTGAGTATGGTTTATGATACAGACAGACGGATGAGGTGAAGTTGCATGGCTTCACTAATGTAGATTAGGCAAGCAGCCCAATGGACAGAAAGAGCACATCAGGAGGGATTTTCAGTATTGGATCTACAACAATTTCTTGGTACAACAGGAAACAAAGATCAGTGGCACTCAGTTCAACGGAAGCAGAATACATGGCAGCAAGTCAAGCTGCATGTGAGGCTATATGGATGAGGAAGATCCTGATCAGTTTTTTTGGTTTTCATTTAGATCCCACAGTGATACATTGTGATAATCAGAGTTGCATTAAACTCTCAATTAATCCTGTGTTTCATGATAGATCTAAACATATTGATATTCCGTATCATCATATCAGAGATTGTGTGCAGTGGAAGATCATGTTGCTTCAATACATTCCTACGGAAGATCAGGATGCAGATATTTTGACGAAGGCGCTCACGATGAGCAAATTAAAATACCATAGAGACAGGATCAAGGTGAAGGATAGTCCCTATCTTGTTGAGAGGGAGTGTTGAGATTCAACAAGATGATGAGCTTAGTGAAAAGAGTCGCCTTCACTAAGTGGGCCCGCAGGCTATTTTTAGCGCAATTCTATTTTTAGACATGGTGATCATATTTCAGAAGTTGCAAGATGCTATTTGTGGATGGTTGGTCAAGTTGGAAAAATAGATGAAATTCTATTTTTAGAATATTGGGCGAAGTCTATTTATAGATCGTCAATCTAAAAATAGATAATTAGCTCTTAATAATTATCTGATAATAAATAAAAACTTATTCTCTTGGAGCACTTAATTTCAGTGCACATATTTGGAAAATCAGTGGGCTGAGGGAATTATGCAATTCCCAAGGGTAACTGGTGGTTCATGCATGGAGGACTCAGTTAGAACTGAAGTGGCAAAGTTATGACAGAGTTGGAAGAGTAGTTCATGGAGTTGTATTTAGTTTAACTCAGTTAAAATGAGTTAGACTCAATTGAGATAGTTGTATCTAGTCTAACTGAATGATACACTAGTGAGAGTGGAGTGAATTAATTAGTTAATTAATTCACAAATAATAACTCATTAATCAACTGAATAGATACAGTAGTTAACTACAGTGCATGTCAGTTCCAGTGGAGACCCAGTGGAGAGATAGGTGAAAGGGGGAGATGGACTATCTGTTGTGACTATAGTGATGCATTGATTGCATCACACACACATTGGAGTTTCCAATGAGATCTGTGCAGTCAATCGAAGGGTAATTCAAATTCATTCAGAGCTATTTTTCAGTAGGGATTGCGCAGTGGAGGAAAGCTAGTAGGAGGGCAAAGATTGGTGCATGGATTTGCATATTTCTCCTTATTAGTGTGTGACAATTGTATTGTATTGAGAGCTTGATGTACTAAGATTTGTATGAGGATTGTTACATGATCTCCATGATACATAATATATGATAGTTGGGGTTTTCAGCGTCAGGCTTTCCCGTTAAACAACTATGTTATGTGCGATTGTTTTTATTTATGCTTCACATGTGTTTGCAATTAATTTTCTACAAAAGATTAACAGTGGAATGATTCTATATTTTGCAAGAAGTTAAATATTGTAAGATTAGGGGAATCTAGGACATACTCATGCTTAATGTATATAATTTCTACACTTTCATTTCATCTTTTATTATCACTGTTATTTTTTTTTTTTTTTTGTCAATTTGTTTGTGATCCTCCAGGCTTGACCTATGCATCTAATCTGTCAAAGTCACCTGGGCATCACACTTGTCCTGGACCACACCAACTCTTACCCTTAGGTGACTGTACTTTTAGCATGTCTCCTCCCCCTAGCACATGGATCAACCACCCCCCGTGAGGTTTGATCCTCGGTCACCTTACTAACGAGGCTCATCCTCAACTGATTGTGATAGCGGGACTTTAATATTATCATTTTTAAATAATAGTAATAAAGTTAAGCAATATTTAACCGTAATCTTATACACCAAAGTCAACTTCAATTACAATTTAACTTTATATAGGAAAGAAAAAAATAAATTTATATCTTAATATTTTCATTTTTAATTTTATTGTATCCATAGGTCGAGTGCATTGGGTAGTGGGATCAACTGCATCAACACCTCGAGTGCATCGAATGCATCAAAAACATTAACTAGTGGCTAAAGGGCATCCTTTTTTTCGCGCAGGAGTACTTCTACATGTGGGTGTTGCTCGCTCAGGAGCGATCCCCCATAAACTTGACTGGATCAAAGGATGGGATGGATCAAATTTAGTAGTTCCCTTGGGGCCTCACCGAAAGAAGGAAGGCTCCCCACAGGAACAGAGATTGATTTAGCCAGGGTGAAAACAGACGAATGATAAGTCCTTACTAGCAGATGATGAGAGGATAAAAAAAAGTCCTTACACCGAGATGACGAGAGAAGAGAAGGACCCTTCACCACATACCCGATAAAGTATGCCTAGCCTACAACCTAGTATGGAGGAGATGTTTTAGTGGAGCATTACATCAATGAGGTACTATTCTAAATTGCATATTGTACTTTAATTTGTAACATCAAACAATTTGAATTCAATAAAAAACATTAATAATAATTAAAAAAACATAATGTCAACTCAGTTAAAAAAGTAAAAAAATGATAAAAATAAAAATAAAAAATGATTTTCCTCCCAAATTAGTTTGTTATATTGTTATAGACAAATTATTAGGGAAAAAGGTTCATAATATCAATTTTTAAAAAAATTAAATAGTGACATTTCTTTTTTTTCAAAGAAAAAACCTGTAATTTTATTAAAGAAAACAAACTTACATTTTTCATGTGGGTAATGCATGCATATCATAGCTACTTGCACTCAAAATGTGCACAATATACTCAAACCAAAATTATAATTCCCCAGATAAATTGAGCTTCTCCTTTTTTACGTTTTCTATTCTAAACTTTTTTCCAACCCCCAAAGTTTGGGTTAGCAATAACTAATGTCATTTCTTTTCCTTTTGACCTTGAGGCAACTTCTTTATCTGATTCTGAACTCTCAAATGTATTTGTTAGTTTTGTTCCAACCACTCCTTGACTACTTCATGTTTTCTCATGCTTCTTTTCTAGAGCTTAGATCACTGCTAACTGATTTCCTATGACATATTGTTTTTGGATTTGTTCTGGTTCTATCCATCTTCCTCCACTTAGGAAACATGTTGATTTTTTTCTTCCTCAATTTGATGAATCTTTTCCATTTCTTCATCTTCATCATCTACAAGAAGGGGATCTGGAAACTTCCACCCGTTTTAATTTTGGTTTCTTTCTTTGTCCTTTTTTTTCTTATGGACATGTATTCTGCGAATGCCCTATCTAGAGAAAAATACAACAATAGAAAGACATATTTCAAAGCCTAATAATTGCATCCATTTAAAATATTTATGGACCAGATGAATCTAATCTGGTAGACCTTTAATAAGGTCTATTTCCACACATATCCTTGCATAGGTGAAAATACCCTTTTCCAATATTTCTTGATCTATCTTCAGAAACCTCTCTAGTGTGTTTATGATATCTTATAAAAC
Organism: Pinus albicaulis; assembly: GCA_034641835.2. Lineage (NCBI taxonomy): Eukaryota > Viridiplantae > Streptophyta > Pinopsida > Pinales > Pinaceae > Pinus > Pinus albicaulis. The sequence goes on along the minus strand of CM076583.1, from coordinate 863,369,519 downwards.
TTGGTGATGCCAGAAAGGGAGAGGGAGGTTGTGAAGTCTCACTCGTACCAACATTTTCGTAACCGCCGTTTTTGTAACAATGAAGTCTGGAACCCATAAGGTTACAAAGAGGCCCACCCTTCCCATAACTAAGGTCCCTCATTAAAAAAAATTGATATCTTCTTGATTGTGAGATTGTACCATGAAAAACCATTTCGAGCACAGATAAATATCACATTTGATTACCCAATTTGAGAATATTTTTTGATACAGATATTTAGACTTGGGACAAAAACTAGTAAATCTACAAATAAGAGCTTTGGCTTGGAGGACTTTAAAAAGACCACTTAAAATAAATCAACTGAAATATTTGTTGCTTTTTCCATTTGTTCAATGAGGTAATGACCTAGGGTTGACATATTTGCTGACATATTTGGTTACTGTCCATCTGGTGTATCAATCTTCCCTTTTACAGCATCCTTGAACAATATTAAACCTTTTAGGTTTTTTCATAGGAGACTGATCCAAATGGATTATTCAGTCCTGGAGCACCACCTGACAACCTCAAATTTATGATAATTGTAGCGTTGCAATCAATGCCATAGTATTTCGACTCATTGATATCTTGTAATGATTTTCCTTCATAAATCATATTCTATAGTCTTGTCGAGATACCCAAGTGATATTGGATCTTCTCTTTTAGATATTTCACTAGATCCAAGGACCAAACCCCTAAGATGATCAATTTTCCCTGTAGGGTTTTTACACAAATTTGATAACTCTCATCCTAATATAGATATGCATCCTCAAAACCATGTCATTGTGAAAAGAAAAGAGAGTTCCAAGTCCAATATCTAGGCCAAATCTAGAGTGGAAAACCTTGCTCCAGATCATCATACAACTTTGCAATATAGTAATTCGATACCCAAGCTTCAAAAACGTCAATAAAAAACTATGCATGCCTAGATGACGAGAGATAGTAGATATCTATAGATCTACATAAGAAGCATTTGAGGTGATGTAACTGCAATTTCCTTTGTACAAAAAACCAATAAATGTAGAAGGATTCATAACTAAATCCTCTGTGAAATTTTTTATGCCCCTGGCTGCAAGAAAACTAGTGGTGATAGACATATCCGGGCACTTTAACCAAGGATCCACTTGGAAGTGAGCCCATCAAGGAAAGAGTTCACAGGAGCCACAACTCCACTGAACTCGTAAGAAAATTTTTTCCTAAGCTTCACATCATTGACTTCGAAGGTACCTACACTAGAAAAAAGGAGGACACATAGACCTAGTCACACTAGATAGGTATCTGCCAAATATATAACATAATAAAAAAGATTCGTGTCTACAAGGAATTAGCTAGGTGAAGATTTCAAAATAATTGGATCGGATCCGGCCATAAGTCATCCCTGCAGCCCTCATAAAAAACACATAGCCACCTTCTCTTCACTACATAAGGGAAAAGTTTTTAGTAATGCAATGCTCCTCCAAGCGTTCTCTAACATACCTGAAACCCTTGGCGATTGGGGTTCAGAGAGGATAAAAACCCCACCGGTGACCTCCATTTTTTCTCTTAATTCCTTTAAATAATAATAATTCATATTCATATTCATGATAATTCATAATTTTAATTTTAATTTAGTTAATAACCATATAAACACTTAATACTTACAATAACATTTTTTTTTCTAACTTTTGTGTGTATATTAAACATAGATTTATATTTGACTCATTTTGTTATTTGGTTGATATGAAATTAAGATAAATTTGTGTTTTTTTAAGTTCAAATTCTCATATTAACTGAGAAAATATTTAGAATACATGATTTGGATAGATGACTTAATTAGATTTGGTTTGTTAATCTGGAAACCAAACCAAAGGCAATAGTTGAGGCTCAAGCATGGTTTTCTAAAATCAACATGTGTTGGCCATGAAAATTGTTTACATTACAAAACTTTGGCCTAAAATCCATGGAAAATAGAGTAACTAAAAACAAGAGACACATAAAATAGTTGCCATCTAAAGTAAAAACAGAGTTGCATGATGCAGCATACCATGAGAACATGAAGAGACTAATTGACTCACGTAGGATGCCCAAGCTAACCTAGTGGTGGTTGATCCATGTTGTGAACTACATACATGTGTTTCATGCACTCATCAATGATCCAATAATCTAGGCGCAATTAATCCATGTCGAGGAGCAACTCATTTTTTGTTTCATTATGTTCAATTAGGACCTTTCCCATCATATTTCATGTGCCAATACATGTCAATATTTGTAGATATTGGCTTTAGTGTGCTCTTGGAGTTCCTGAATCTTGAACCTAGTTTGACATCTTTTCTATGAGCTCTAAATATGATACATCATCTCTTTCATTGACCACGTCATGCTAAATGTTATCTTTATCATGTTGAATGACCAATGACATACGTTCGTGATATCCATCGATCAAAGCAATGGCTTGGGATTGAGCTTGGGTGTTATTGTGGGCACCATGGCCTCTAGGCCCCCTTCCTTGAGTGATCCCTCTAGCATGGAATATGGGAAACTTAAGGGAGAGCAACGAGTACAATGATAACTCAGGGGATGACATTGAGAAAGCAAGTGGAGAGGTAGAAACAACCAAGCAGAGGGGAAGGTGGGTGAATATGGAAAGAAGGAGAAGCAGGAGGAGAGAGGGGATCTAGTGCTAAGGAACATGCTTTGAGAGGGAATTAAAATTAATAGAGAGGCTAAAAAAAAAAAAAATCATAAATTGAAAATGAAAGAAAGACTAGCCATAAGTGACATGTCATAAAAACACCAGTGGGAAGTATAGCTAAGAATTCCAATTAATGATGTTGAGAAGAGGTGGCTCCTTCAAAACTAGAAGCGCCTTGTTCCTAGTGAGGTCCCACTACAAATGAGGGGGATGAAACAAAATGAACCTTAGACAAGAGAATGAAATGAAAATAAGGGAAGGGACTAGGTGAGGAGGGCATGGTCTTTCTAATTTCTTAGTTTCACATGAACAAATTTATTTCCAACTTGTGACCTAGAATTACCAATTCCTTCACCCTAAAATAGTTGTAGTGATTGGAACATTCCTGGTTTCACCATAAAATCACTAAAGAATGTGTTGGGAATAGCACGATCATCAATGGAAACCTTTGTTTCCTCTGATTTCTTCATTTCCTTGTGAAAGTGATGAGACTAATGACTAATAATGTAATATTTCAATTAAGGTTGATTCAATGTGGGTGAAAGGAAAACCTTGATCCCATGTATCCTCCGCCACGTTGTGTTCTTCAATGCCAAACAAACACAATTGTCCCTCCATTCCTCCTTCCACACACACTCAAGGAAGGCCTTAATTGGGTGCTCACTCGTGTAGAATACAATAACCCCATCAAAGAAACATAAATGTATGTTAATTAAAATAAATTAAAAAATCAATCGCTATAGTAAAATTATTATTCTTTATATTAATACATATTTTAAATAAAGATGAAGTCTCCATTTTTTCTATTTGCATCATGTTTTTTTAGAAAATTATGTTTCATTAGAAATATGACGACGAAATTAAAAATGGTGCAAATAAAGCTTGAAATCACATCCATATCTTCACAATTCATTATTGTTATTACTTTTAATAATTTTATTTCCTTGTAGTCGTGGAATTATTTTTTCATGATTTATTATTAAAAATTATTATATTTATTAAATTTACATTGAATTAATGGGAGTTTTGCGTGGAGAGGCACTCTATAGCGTAGTATGTGACAATGCTGTAGTGGTGTAAATGTTTCTTTGTAAACATTTACATGTCGAGTCATTTAAAAAATAATAAAATGTTAAAAGTAATATAGAGCCAGTATGTTGTAGTGTTTGTAAATGAGTGTAAACATTCAAATGTTGGATCAATTACTAATAAAAAGTTAAAATTAATAAAAGCAATAAAATTCAGTTACTATATTGTAATTTTTGTTTTTGTTAATAAAATTAGGAACAAATTTTTAGATTAAAAAAAAAAATCATAATATAGGTCAACAGGGCATATAATAGATGGTGATAGAGTGCTCTATTAAGGCACTTTATTGTGCAAAGGTCACTAGTTTGAAACTCCGTGGGAAAATATCCAACCATGCTAAGGGCCAATGTGGTCCATGCCAGTGTGATCCCCAAGAGATTTTGACGACTTAGATACCCCTAGGTCGTGACTACTCAAGCCATAGGTTAGGCGTCCTAGTCATCTGAGGACTCACATAACCTAGCAAACAAAAAATGAAAATCATAATATGCATATTTGATGGCCTTCTAAGGCTAAAATTCTTCAACTAAAATAGAGGATATGCTTCCTCTCTCTAATATAAACTGAATTGACAAATAGTCGTCGGGTTCTTCCTTTCCAACTGCTTGAAACATTCTTTAGAGGTTGCTGGAAAAGGTAACTAATTTGAAATATGGCTTCACAGAGTTAAGCCTTTTTTTTTTTTGCGCTCCTGTCCACAGAAATGGATCAGATCAACGAGGCATGAATTACAATGCTACCACCATACACAGAAATTTTAATTTCATTTGCATTGTTTAAGATACAACGCATCGGTCTGTCCCACCACAAGCGATACATAAACAAGGTTACTAATTTGTTATGAATAGTTCAAATCACATACAACCAGCGCACCAGGACTCTCATACAACACATACAAGTATGAATATATCCTTTATATGTGGGTATTTATCCATGTAGCTATTATATAGAAATTTACACATAGTGAATTTATAAATCCAATGCACCATCATGAGATATTACACGCTACTTTCAACTAGTACCTAGAAAATCTCAAAAGACACACAACAATCACAAATTCACACCAAAAACCAAAAAAACATTTTTTCTGTCTTTTTTGTAGAACTACTACACTTGGGAAATCCCCCCTCTAATTTTAAAATCCCTATTTTTTATTCAACACTTATTCGAAGGAATTAACAACCAAATCCCATTTGAATCTCACAACAAAACCATAATCCCTAACTATTTGCATTTTTTAACACCTATGCTAACAAACTTGATATGTTTGTTTCCTTCTAGAGGAAATCTCAACAATGTATTACAAATGAATAAAAATTAAGAGAACCCACCCTCTTTGGTAAATAAATTTGACCTGCTAGGTCAATGTGAATCATTGTAGTTTGATGCTCCCGCATCAGACTCCCGGGGAAGAAAATAATGCTCCATCAAAACTCCGAGATCAACTTGGTACTTCTTCACTTCAGCCACTGACATCCAACTCGCATATTCTACTGGTTGTCCTTTCCATTTGATTAAATAGTGAGAGTATCTGTTTTTCTAGACCACTCTTCGATCTAAAATAGCTTCAACTTCCCTCTGTGATTTTTTTTGTAGATGTTTTTCCCATTCCAAAGTCTAAATTTCCTCATTCACAAGTTCATCTATTGTCTATGTTTCTGATTCCTTGTAGGGGTATAAATCTACAATATTTAATATGGGTGAAAACCAAATTCCTTTTGGTAGCTCTAACTCATAGGCGTTTACAGAGAATTTCCTCAATATCCTGCATGGTCCAATATTCTTCAACTGTAATTTGTTTTACATCCTTGTAGGAAACATTCTCTTCTCAAATAAACCATAATCAACTCACCAATTTTGAATTCCTTCTCTTTCATCTTCATATCAGCCCTTTTGTTGTATTTATTGCCGCTTTGTTGCAATTTTTGTTTGACATCTTCCTATAAATTCAACATTTTCTCTGCAAAATCTTCATCCTTTGCACTCCTTATCTATTGCTTTCTCAAATATCTAAGTTCATATACTCCTCTAGGGTGCATTCCAAAACAATTTGGAATGGGCTCATTCCTGTACTCCTGTTAGGAGTATCATTGTAAGAAAATTCTTCTTGAGCAAGTGCTAAATCCCATTGTTTTGGATTTGTATAAACCAAGCTTCTTAATATGTTTCCCAAGCTCCTATTCACCACTTTGGTTTTCCCATTTGTTTGAGGATAATAGGTTGAGTTAAAACTGAGGTTTGTATCTAGCTTCCTCCATAGAGTCCTCCAAAAGTGTCCCACGAACTTAGTGTCTCTGTTTGAGACAACACGTATAGGTAGCCCATGTAATATCACTATTTCTGAGAAAAAAATATTAGCAATATGTGTTGCATCATTAGTCTTCTTACAAGCAATAAAATGGGCCATCTTTGAAAATCTATCCACCACAATGTAGATAGAGTCATTTCCCATTTTTTTCCATGTAAACCCAAAACAAAATCCATGCTGACTGCATACCATGGCCTAATTGGAATTGGAAATGGTTGATTTAACCCAATGTTTTGACTTCTTCCTTTGGCATGCTGACAAACCTTGCATTTCTCAACAAACTTCTTGACGTTGGTCTGCATTCTCGGGCAAAAATAGAAAGCATTTACCTGTGCATATATTTTTTATTATCCAAAGTGTCCTGACAATTTCCCACTCTACTTCTCTTTGATTAAATTCTCCCTCATGGAACACTTAGGAATGCATAACTTATTGTTTTTGAACAACAAGCCTCCTTGCAACATGTAATCCAACCACTAGCTAATATTATGAACAATAGGATTTTTAGCAGTGGTATATATGCCCTTAAAATATGCATCCTCTTGGTACATGTCAATCAATTCCTCAAATCCCGAAGTGTTGACTTTCAGCTCCTACAAAACTAAATTCACTCTACTCAAAGCAACAACAACTTTATTAAAATTTCCACTTGTGTGTTTGATTACAAAGGTGAAACTTTGAAAAAGTTCCACCCATTTGGCATGTTTTTGGTTCAATTTTGGTTGACTGTTTATAAAATTTAATGCATGGTTGTCAGAGTATAAAAGAAATTCCTTAGGCATCAAATAATTCCTCCATTTCTTGAGTGCTTGCACAATAGAATAGAACTATGTCATATGACAAATACTTTTGTTTAGCCTCATTCAATTTTTCACTGAAATAGGCTGTAGGTATCTGTTCCTGACTTAACACAACCTCAATTGTTGTCCCACTAGCATCATTTTCTACTTGAAAAGTTTTGTCAAAACTAGGTAAGGCTAAAACAGGTTTCTCAGTTATCTTTCTTTTCAACAATTTAAATTTTTGTCTATTGTCTCTATCCACTTAAATGGTTTTTTACTCTCTCGAATAGCTTCTATTATAGGTGCACAAATATGACTGAAAATTTTTATAAACTTCCTGTAAAAACTTGCAAGACCATGAAGCTACTCCTTGGAGTTGGCCAGTTTAGGATTGCGTGTACCTTCTCTGGATTCGTCTTTAACCATTCTTCTGAGACTACAAATCCCAGGTATATCAGTTCTCTTTTCATGAAACTGCAATTCTTTAAATTTATCAACAGTTTCTCCTTCTGTAGAGCTTCCAATACCATCTTAAGATGCTCTAAATGTTCATCCTCTCTCTGGCTATAAATTAAAATGTCATCCAGATAAACTATCACAAATTTTCCTGTATATTCTTTTATGACTTCATTCATTAACCTCATGAATGTTCTTTGTGCATTAGTGAGCCCAAAGGGCACTTGTCCATGGCACTTTTAGTTTGATTTTCCTGCATCAATATCACATTAAAGTATATAACATATAAATAGTAACTATAAATTAAGATCCATTTTATCATATGAATTAAAAAAATAATTCTATAACCATATTCAAATTTAATTAATAAGCACATAAAAACACATATTTACCATAAGCTTACAACATAAAAAGATTCTTAATCATGGATATTCACCCCCAATTTACCATAAATATTATTAACTTGTAAATAGGATTTGTTACAATACCATGCATCAATACCAGGGTTTATTAATACCACATCCCGAAAAAATATAATCCATTTCACAACCAAAATATTTTACAAATATTTTATTTTAATTAAATTTTATGACATTTTTTTAATTAAATCTAAAAGATAAAAGGTCATAATTATTTTTGAGATATATATAAACCCTCTATCCTCACTACTACTAAAAATATTCTATGGACATTCTATAGAGATTAAATAAAATCTTTAATAAAATTAAAAATGAGAAGACTTTTATATATAGAGATTCTAGAAGCTCTCATCAACATGTTCTTGACTGTGGAAACACACACACTCTAAACATAAATAATATTAATTTAAGAACTAGCATAGATCTATCTTAACTAGGGATTTACCAAGCAATGAGAAAAATCAAATCTCTCAAGGTGCAAACATTTCCTCAAATTTTGTACTAAAAAATAACTTTAGATATTGAGAGATTTGATCCCTGTAGATGCTTGATAGATCTAGAATTAAAAATGAATCTATACTAGTAGTTTTAAAATCAACCTTAAATTTGTTAAAAATTCTTTGTTCTACAACATTAATTTTTTTTTTAAATTCTTTGTTTTACATCCAATTATGCTCAATACAATACCTTATCTTTAGAATACATTGAACATTGTATACAATTACAAAAAATCCATTACCATCGCTATTATGTGTACTATACATAAACATAAAGAAAAATAAAAAATGATTTTATATCAGTTAACAATGACATTTTTTTAGGTCTACAGTAAAATTAACATAATAAAATGGAATAGCATCAAATATGACATGAAACATATTATATAGACTTATGTGCGAGTTTAAATATCGGGAATCTTGATGAATGAGTCTCAAAATAAGATAATTTGTTTCATTTTTTAAGAAATTTATCAGTCCAATTTATTGAAGTAATAGTAATTTTGTTGAAATGTTAAAATTCCCTTGATTTCAAGCTATTTAACGGAAGAAAGTATGGTTTTTGAATTGTTCACTAAGAAGCTGAACAAAACATTTTGAGCCTTTTAATCGTGTATGTTTATGAAGTGATATAGGAGGAGTGTGATCTATCAGTCTTTGTAGAGATGAATTCATAAACATGTCAATGTTGGTTTGTGAGATGGGTTTTTCTCCTACTTCATGGCTATAATGTCATGGAATGAATAAAAAGAACTAAGTACAATATCATCTTTATGTAATGTAAATATTCCTTGCTGGGAGGTGTTGTGGCTCATTTGCATTTTCCTTTATTTTATTTTCAAAAATACAAAAAAATCATATATGGTAAAATAAAATTCCTTCGTATGTGTGAAATTCATTTTATATTCGCATATTGACCAATTAATATGTTTTCGGAGCATGTGAAGGTGGGACCGAGAGTTCCAACTAATACCCATGCAAGTTGGTGGGCGGGGTCAGTTTCATTTGATATAGATCAATGGGAACCTGCGGGCACAAACATCTCGCAGGTTAGTAGGGGAGGTACCTTTACAGTTTACCCCGCTGACTATTAGCAGATCAATAATCAACGGTTCTCATTTATTGCAGGGGCAGGACCCCGATGAATGCTCTGTACCCCTGAGCATCCCTGTAGTGATGTATGCATCCAGTTGGCGACAAATAATCTGTCATGTCATATGTACTGTTACTTGTTTGTTCAAGCATTAATTTAGCATTAATGTTTGAACTCTGTGCCATCTATTTAAAGGTTCAAGTCTTTCTTTCCCCTATCAGTCTCTCATTCTCAGTCATCCATGAAGTCATCCTAGTCATTCTATTTGCTTATCTCCGCATACCATTTTCTGCCACCCTGCATTATTGCATGGATAAGCAATCTTCCTTGTCCGACTCTTCTAGCCGTACCCCTCTCATGGATACTGAGCAAGATATTAGGGATACCGTCTGCACCATTGACAATTTTCCCTTCTACTAGCAAATTCTCTTGAATGATAAAAATTCCCCCATCTATTCAGCCATGGCTAATTCTAGTGTTCTCTCCGCATGCATCCCCAAAACATATCTTTTTCCTGAATTTGTGCATTGGTTAGTGTTTGCGTTGTATCCCGGTAAATTTTTTGTGATGAATTTCTTCGGGGAAAATGTCCTTCAGGTTTCAGCCCAGTTGATTCGTTAAGCCCTTTGTCATCCTGAGTCCGAGTCTTATGTCCAGTTCACTGATGAATCATTGGTAGCATTCTATGATAATCTTGCAGGATAGGAGTTTACCCAGGTCATCTCCTTTTTGAAGACGAATATAAAGCAATTTGCAGAAGATGATAAAGAATTCCCATTAGATAATTTTGACGCAGAATTCAGGCCAGTGCTACAATCTAAGTAAGTAAGATACTTGGAAAAGAAGATGCCGCTCAAATTGACAAGTCAGTGTTGGGATTGTTTGCCATGATGATGAAATCTAAAGTAATGTTGGATATTCCCTCTTATTGGAAGGAGGTTGTTAATACTCAGCTCATGAGCTTGTCCCTCACCAGGCCCTTCAGGTTCCCCTAACTTATCACTTATCCATTTTTGTATCAAAATGTAGAGGAATTTTTACATTTGGAATTGAAAATAAGGGATGCAAATAAGAAAAGACACTCAGTAGTTTTCTAGACTAATATAGTAAGAAATGAACTAGATGAGGGAGGGTTGTTTGATTTTGCTACTTATTTTATGCCATTTTCTTATAAGGTTTTGAATGGGGTTCCTCCTCCATGTTTCTTGCCAAAAGCTCAAGAGTGTCTTCAGTTAAGAAATAATTGTAAATTTGGGGATTGGTTTGTCTATGAAGATCATTCAGAAATTATATTATATGGATCAGGAATAGAACCTTATAGAATTCCAACTTTTTTCCCTATGAGGTTGTTTGCATTGGAATTTATTAGACAAAGTCTAAATGTAGATCAAGTTCATTTTTTTCTAATGAAGAAGGGTCATTTGTTTAAGTTGCCTATGTCTGTGGGTCCATTTGTAGTAAATATGAGGCAATAATTTAATGAAGCTAATAGGATGTTAGAAGGTATGCACTTGTTGCTAGGTGAGAAATGGGCCTATGATCCTCACAAGGTGATTTCTAACACAAGGGTTGAAAATGGCTATTCTGCTTTCATTCATGATAGTAAGCTTGAAATTGAAAGTTAATGTCAGGCACTTTCTGGTGATTCTGTTAGTTCCGGCATAGGACTCCCAAACATTTCCCGAGAGAAATTGAGCAAAGGAAGTTGTGGAGCGATAAAAGGTGTCTTTGTAACTCCTAATTACCTCACATTAATTGTCAACCCAGGGACGACTTTTTGTTTCAAGAGTGTACTCAGTCTGAGGCGGCTATTTACTCAAGAGTAATGTTTTGCAGTATAGTGCTTAAAATCCAAAAGTAAATGAAAGCTTGAAAAAGAAATCCAACAATAACACAAACTCAAATGCTCTGAAATCCAACTATTCACTTAGCAAACATCAATTGAGGATACAGTAGCAATAACTCATTCCTCTAGAGATTGATGCAATTGAAAAGGCACTCAAAAGAAAGATCATCAAACTGGGAACTAGACAGCATATGTCAATGTTCACTACAGTCTCAGACCTTCTGCACACCAAAGCAAAGATAATGCAAATAACAAGAAATGGAACATCGTCTATTTCTATCAATAGGATTGAACAACAAAACTCTATCCTTGTTTAACTGATATAAATTAAATCAAGCATAAATAAGATCCACAATCTGAGAACTTAGGCAGCGATAGCCAATGTCCTTTACAGTTGTTGATCTCTCACACCATACTAAAGCAATAAATTGAAAATGATAAATCAATAATGTTGCTAATAGAAATGGAATAAACACACTTGTTGTAATAACATTTAAAAGGCAAAAACAAATCCTTGCGGAAAAGGAACAACAACTAAATCTATTGGAAAACTGAACAACAAAGCTAATGAAATAGAAATGCACAGCAACTACAGATGTAATTGAATCAGCAACCTTAACCCAACAGCATGAACATTAATCGCAGTTATTGAAGCAACAACAATTGCAGTTATAATTGAATAGTAACATAATTGACAACAATGGCAATTACAAATAAACAGCAATGAAATGAACCACAATCTTAATCAGACAGCGCAATATTATATTAGAATTAAGAGCAGGACAATTCAAGTTATGATTAATAATTTTGTCACTACGCAATCCAATTATGATTTCACAATTCTGCAAAATGTTCATAAACAAAAGATTGCTGAATAACACAATTTGAAGAAATGAGAAGGAAACCAAACCATCACACGGCAGAAATCGGAAAGATATGATACAACAGCAGCATACTCCACCAGAGGCTGGGCCCTTAGCCGCCAGCGGATGCTGCTGGGCTACTTCAGATCAGGTGAATGAACAACAACCCTTTTATTTATTCATCCTCAAATTGTGAAATCATTACAACAGCAAAAGCTTTGAAGATTACAATGGCAATGCAACAATCCCTATCCTATCATGAATAATCCATCATCATTCTTTGAATCTCTAAGTCTGAATCCTCAATTCCATCATTCGAATCCCCAAAGTCATCCCCAAATCATCCTCATCTCTGATCTCTGTTTTCATTTAAATAGAGAGAGATCGGAGAGAAGTTACAATAAAGATAAGTATAACATGATTTCTATTACAAAATTGGTTTGCTTCTAACCATTTGATCAACAAGAACAAGGCGAATTTGGCTTTGCAGCTGAGATTTGGAGGACGGCCGCAACAACAAATCTGAGAAAATCGTGCTCAAAGAACCCTGCGTTTCTCTCATTACAAGCCGAATTTGGGCAAAACATTCTTTGGAAAAGTTAATTGGGTCCGTTCTGGACAAAACCCATGTTCCGGATTTTCCAGATTCTGCTTCATTTGCTCAGAATCTCAACCGCAAAACCGTCACTTCCTATTCCAGCGAATTTCTGAGTTGGCACTTTTAATGATCAAATCTTCAATCTGGAAATTATCTTGGAGGCTAAAAATGATGAATAATGTTACAACTGATTTATTAAAACTATCATTGATAAAATCATGCATAATCATCAATTTATTAGAAATAAAGGAGAATAAATAATATTCATTCATAGAAGCATAAATCATCATAAAATGGATTTATATAATAAATTATAATAAATAACATGATGAAGAATAGTAGAAATGGGTGGAATAAGTGTTCAAAAGTGATAATAATAATGGCATATTAACGGACCAACGAAGTAAAGCTTGATTGATGAGGGAGAGAAGATTGAGGAATAGAGAGCTGTGAAGAGGGCAAGAATGACTGAAGAAATACCAAGCCCTCAGCCCGGTTTCCTCCTTCAATTAGGAGATGATCATAATGTACATTAGGGGAATTTTGAGGTCTAAAATGAACCTCATAAGAAAAATGTACAACCAAAATAAACTTTATGAGAACCAGTAGGATTCAAGATGATGATGTCAACCATGGGGGATGATTCATCATTTTTGGAGTAAAAAAGTAAAAAGAGAAAAAAATAAAAAAATAATAAAACTACATTTTCAACTCATATTTTAAACTTATCTCCCTAAGGCTTTACTCAAATTTCAAGGGGGAGTATTCATCGGATGAAAAATGTAATTCCTCATCCAAGGAGTACCCATGTTGTATACTTTTGATGGACCCCGCTACACGAAAAAGGAGAAATACATGAAAAAATGTGATTGCAATAATGTTTTTCAGGTATTTCTAATTTTTCGTGTAGCAAAGTCCATAAAAAGTATGTAACATGGGTACTCGTTGGATGGGGAATTAAATTTTGCATCCAATGATTATTCCTGCTCGAAATTTGAGTAAAACCTTAGGGAGATAAGTTCAAAATACGAGTTGAAAATTTAATTTTTTCTTTTTTCCCTATAAAATTTGATGATGTAATCAAATCTAATTTTATTATTTCCACTACTTTTTTATAATTTCCTTAGGAGGCCCATTTTAGACCTCAAAATTCCCCTAATTCCAACTTCACCTACAAGACATGAAGATGTTCAGGATCAAGTCCCTTTGATCAAGTAGGTTTTTGCTCAAATTGCAGAGAGGAATCAAAAGATGAAAGATAGTATGGAAGCACAAGTTGAATATCATATTACTCCTGACCAAACTAGATTATTGACTGCCATGGACTTAGAAAAGGACCAGTTTAAAATGGTTTTTTCTCACCCATCTGAAATGACAGTAGGGTCATCAAGTAGTTTTAAAACTGTTAATTTGACTATTGATGTGAAGAAAATTCCTTTACTTGATAAAGTTAATTTACATATGCAAATAGAGCAATTGATTGTTAATGATTTAACCAAGTCCAGTGCAACTAATCAAAAGGCAGAATAGATGCTAGGAAAAGTGATCAAGCAGTTGAAATTGGAAAAGGCTAATTCCAGGGCTCTATCAACTCAGAATGAAGAGTTGAAAAATATAATTGTAAAGATTGGAGTGAATCCTAATGATAAGTCAGTTTTACAAAAGTTGTTACAGAGTGTTGAGTCAGAGATAAATGTGTTGAAGAAGAAATTAAAGTTTCCTACTAGAGAACACTCAATGGAAGCAGAGGTAGCAGAGGCTGAGAATGAGAAAGAAAATATTTTACAGTAGCTGTTACAGAAAGAGGAGGAGATCTCTAAGTTAAATGAGTCTATCTTTAACTTGCAAACTCAAATTGATTCTCATTCTTGCACTATAATCATGCCATCTGGAATTGATGATCCAACAACAAGATTATCCTGGTTGAGTACAGAGTTGAAGATGGCAGAAAATGATCTCAAGAAGGCTTAGAGTGACTTGGAGACGGTGACAAAGATAATTTAGGCCCAAGAAGGAGAAGTAAAAAAGTACAAATCAGATTTCCAGATGGACAATAATGAAATCAAGAGTCTAAAGGAAAAATTGAAAGGAAATATAACTATGATCCAAGCAAAATACATTGTATGGAATAAAATCATTGAAGCTATGAGAACAGCTTGGGAGTCCCTGACAATAGTGTTAGAGGAAAAGAACATTATCATAGATTTAGAGGAAATGGTTATGGAAGATAAACAGAAGACACTTAACAAAGCCTTATGGGAAAAGAAATTCATTGATTTCATCAATTCTAAGGCAGATCAGGAGTTGGAAGAAAATTAAATTAAAGACAAGACATTTTGTGTTCTAGAGATTAATAAGTTGATTGTAAAAAGTGCTTGCAAGAAGTCAGCTGAGAAGAAGTTGGTAGAGATTAAACAAGATGTTAATAGATTTGATAACATATTTGACAAAAGGGCCAGAACAGGATTGCCTTCGTTATGAGATCTCAAAGGTGGTCTTTTACTATGGGATTCCTATGAGCCACTGTTAGTGCTAGCGAAGAGTAAAATTGGTAACACACATGAGAATATAGTTTTTTTTCTAATCCATGCACCATATGTAAAATAGAGTATCGATGCACTATTTCGTTATAACACACCGCACACGTACTATTTGACAAAAACAATTTTTTATTTTATGTCTGTGTTAATTGGTGCATCGTTTAAGATATAACACACTTGGTCTCCTAGTTGACAGAGAGTACTGTACGGTGGTCCCCTATTTTCGCTGTGCATTTATAAGAATATGTCGCACCACCCCCTCCATGACATCATATGCTACAAAAACCAACACTAGAGGATTTTTATTAATTTGTTTGTGTTAATCGGTGCGCTGGTTAACATATAACGCACCGGTTCTCCTTGTTGACTGTTAGTATGAATATTTTATCGAAGTGTATAAACAAAGACCACTTTAGCTACGCATAACAAATAGCCTTAACATCAAATATGGCTACCAATATCTTCATATCTGCAGTTAGTTGATCAAGACAAATGCTGCACAAATCCAGATCTATGCATAAAAAGATATTAGGCAGTAAAAATAAGGTTTTGCTCCATGCATCCAATAGACAAGACAAGAACAATATTTTTGAAAGAATTTTTTATATTAAGGGCACCTGAGAGGAAAACAAGAAAGGTGTTTCCAATTCTCCTCAATGGGATGGGTTCTTGAAAGTCCTCAGTGCTTCAGATCTAGAATTTCTCTCTCTTGTTGGTGTAGAAAACCCAGACAAACATAGAACTCAAAGGGAGCTCACAAAGTGAAATAATGGAAAATGTGACAATGATAATGGTTCAAAGTCAGACCAATAGCATAGATCCAGAGTGATCTAATGGGCAACAAAAGGTGACAAATGAATGGGAAAAACCTTCTATTTATAACAAAATATTGGGTCATTCTAGATCTTTGTGCATGATTAAAATAATATTAACCAAATCTAGATCCACCCTTTATGGAATATTTTATTAAATTTGTTGGAGGGAAAAGGTATTTGACTTGGGTCAAATCCCTTTATTTGTAAATAATAAATAAATAAATGATTTATTTATTATTTTAAGGAAGTGGTTGAATGATAACTAAATAAATAATAATTTATTTAATTATTTATAATGATTTAGTCATATTTAACAAGGAATATTATTTAAATAAGATTTAAATAATTATTCCTAGAAAATAATAAGATAAATAAGGATTTATCTAATTAATTTCCTTATTTTGGGTTAAATATAACTTGGAATAATAATTAAATTATTGTTTAATTGATTATTCCATGAGGAAAATCAAACAAATAAAGATTTGTTTAATATTTCCTTTTTGGGTTTCCTATTTGGACCATAAACAACTTAATAAATGTGTTTTATTAAGTTATTTTACATAGCAAAAGCAATTTTACTTAGGGTAAAATTGGTCTTACATGGTGTACTTGGGTCCATCTAATGATAATAGGTTAGATGAATAAAAAATGGTGTAACAGATTGCCCCCCAGCGTGCGAGTGTTAGGAGCAAATCATATGACTGAAGTACGTTGTAAGAACTCAATCACCAGAGATCAAAAGGGAAGTCAGAGAGAGAAATGTAAGGTAGCCTAATGTGCTAAAGAACTAGACCCTGAGAAGATGAGACTTACAAGTGCAACAAGTCTCTTTTTATGAGAGGGTACCTGTGCTAGAGGCGGCGAGGAGGCATACCTATGTCCACCGAGACAAAGTAAAAAAGAATAGTGCATTCAGTAAACAAGGAACCGAACTGTAAAGTACATGCTGGCATAAACAGAAGCCAGATAAAAGATATAATGAGGAATCCCACATACATGTTGTGCCTGGGATAACTTCCAGGACTTATACAATAATATATGAGTACATGAGATACAAATACAACCCAAATGCCCCCTATACATGGAAAAGGGCTCACAAAATCTGACTGATACATGCAAATCAAAGAGGCGTTGCAAGCGGTTAAGGCCGACATCATCAAATATATGGAGCGGCACCGAAGGCTGCAATTAAGAGGTCATCCGGGCATGTGGGGGGCTACCTGCAGGGCCACCCCCTCGTGAGGGTTGAGACATCTCACACACACCCGAGAATCACCAATATCTGTTGTTGCATTGCTGGACCATCAAGTATATGGATCTCAATCATGCTGAAAAGGAGCTGGAGCTGAGAAAAAATCAAGTCAAAGGGTAATGGGAAATCCCTTTGCCTGATCCGAGGCACTGAACAAGTGTGGAAGCTGGAACCAAGGTACATCGCTCTCTAGACCTATCTTCTGGAAGGAATGAGCTGATGTCGACAAAAGGAGGTCTGCCATAGGTGAGGCAATAAGGAATCGTCAATTAAGGCATGAGAGAAAATAATAGAGTGATTGACAGACTAACACCAATGAGGATGATGAAATGGGGGGGACTAAGTAGCGAATGGATGACTTCCCTTGTTAAAGCATAAAGGACATGGATGACCTGGCAGTGACTGACACAATATCAGGAGGGATAGGGGATAGTGGGACTGAAGGCCATAATATGCGACACGAGAGAGGGACCAAGCAATTAAGGATGGAGGACTATAGCGGGATACAAAGGGACTCGAGATAGATTCCATGAATGCAATGATGACTCAACTCGGATGCTCTAAACAAGGGTGACTGGTGCTACCACATAGTAAAGGTCCAGATGGGGGACCACAAAAACATGAGTACAAGGGGGTATCTCATGACGAAAATCAACACGAACAAGGACGAGTAAAGAGGCAAAATGGTGCCCCCATTACGAGTGTTGTAAGTGAGGAAATTTGATTTGGAGGAGAGGTGAATAGACCCTTCATGGACAAAATGTGTCTGGGTGAAGTATCAAATCATAAAAAACTAACAGATACCCATTGGAGTGCTCAGTGAGAGCTTTCCAACAGTGCAGACGGTGTGTCAAATGGGGCCACGGTTTGGTCACAGCGGGCGAAAAGAAAATCAGGAGTTTTTCTTCTAATAAGGCATTTTCCCTCCAAATGCATTCATTTGCTTGTGTAGTTGTGGTGAATGTAGAGAGGAGAGAAGGCCCTAAATCTTTCGGTGATCATAGTAGACAAACTAACCGTTGGAATCGAGATCCATCAGTTGCAGGTAAGAGGCCTAATCCTACTCTTTCTTTTTGATGGATTGAAAGTTCAGATTAGGGTCCCAAATCTCAGGAACAGCTCCTCCCTCATCTTCACGGTCGGGTCGCACTATTTGGGCCAAAAACTATGACTTGGGAAGTAGGTTTTGGCCTAAAAAGTGCGACCTATCCCAGGATTTGGCCAAAAAGTGCGACCTATCAGATGAAGGTGATTTCAGTGCTGTTGTGGGCTGAGAGTTGGGTTTTTTGTAATTGGATACAGTTTTTCCTATCTGTAGACTGACAATTATGATGTTTTTGTGTAGATATAGCAGATATATAGATCAATTGGAGAGAGAGAGACCTGGTTACATTGCGGACAAAGATCCAAGCAGATCAGGGTGTCCGTCATGCACTGGCCAGGTTTGGGGTTCTGAAATTTGTGGAGAACCTTCTGATGAGAGCTGGGGAGCCCTTTTTGCCCTAGATTGTTAGTTATTGGGATCCAGATCATGAGGTCTTTATAGTGTAAGGGCACAAGATCGAGTTGACAGTCCAGGATTTGTATTTCTTTACTGGTCTCCCACCATTAGGGATGGTGGGAAATACACAGCCAGTGTCACCGCGGGGGCATAACATCATGGATTTTGTAGAGTGAAATTGTTGACCAGGCCTCCAAGTCAAAGGGACTCGGATACCGATTGGGGATCTAGAGAGGTTAGAGACCCGTGTAGTGGCAGCAGCAGTGTTGCAGATCCTGGGCAGCCAGGCGCTCCATCACGTCACTGGGGGGCAGATGATGATTGTGGAAACAATGTTGAGTGGGACCTACTATGGTTGGGCTCAAATGATGTTGGTGTTGTTGAAACGATAGCTGTCTCTTTGCAAGAAGCAAGTGAACCATGATTGCTCGTATGGGACCGTATTGTGCTCGTTCTTTTTCGAGAAGATCCCAACCTTGCGACCTCGTGTACAACTACCAGATGGGGGTCTGAGAGAACCTAGGATGCGCCAATGGGGGCGTTTACTGCGTAGAGGAGGAGGAGGGGTGGTTGGGCGAGTGTTTCGATCGGAGTTCTTTGCCCATTGGGATCAGATGCCGTTGTACATAGACGACTATACCTATAGTGGGATGAGTTATTGTGGGGATCCGGACTTGCCACTTCTACCTGGTCGAGTATGGGGGCCCGATGGTAAGTGACAAGTGACTAATATTTTATGTGCATGTTAAAGTTTGTGAATAGTATATATGGTACTGATTCTTATACTTTGGGTATGCAGATATAGCCCCGGTAAAACCGGCCGGATATATGAGATGACTTGTAGTATCAGGGACTGCAGGTGCTAGTGGATAGAGAACAACACAGAATGAGGATATGACCGCCCTTCTGGAGGACATCCGTTGTAGATTTGAGGGGCTTCTTACCGGTGTTTGAGAGCAGGGTTGAAAAGACTTAGACGACCAGTACATAGAGCTATGTATTGGTCTACCTTCGGAATGGCGAGGTGTCATGGGGAGCATGGCGATGGCCGGGTAGACTGTGCGTGATCTACGAGCTGCAGGAGCATATCCATTGGCTCGAGATCCTCTAGAGAGTGATTAGATGTGGGGCAGGTGGTGCCCCCTAGTGTGTATGTAGGGGCAAGTGTTGCCCCCCAGTTTTGGGATGTGTTTGTTGTAACATGCTATGGGCATGTCATATGTATCAGAGTAGATGGACTCTAAAAACATGTTGTATGACACATATTATGAATATGCATTTTTTTGATGATTTTGAATGTTATTGTCTTGTAGGAAATGTGTGTGATAAATGCCAATCTAGAACATGGTTTGCAATGCTATCTACGTAGTGATTTTGTTCTCTAGGTACATGATTGAAAGTAATGAATCTAAATTCACGTATCAAAAGTTTCACTCGTAAATATTATCTAAACAAGATAGGATTATGCACACGATAGACACCATTGAGTTTTAGGATAAGAAGCAGGGAATCTAAATGAACATGCAGATGGAGTATGCGATGAGAGAGGGCATCAGCTAAGAGGCCACACACTGCATCATATTCGGCCTGACTATTGGTGGCAGTACCAATGCAGACCCCATTAGAGATAACGAGGGTATGCAAGGGGGTAAATATGGCCCAAGATTCCGAGGCTAGATTCCAGGAATAGCGACTTGCCCCATCGGCGTAGCCAATATAATGTGTGGATGGGAGGTCCTGCAAAATAGTGTCACAAGACAAGAAATGGGAGGAAGAAGAACAATGATGGCAGCGTGAGTGTAGAGTAGAAATCAAATGAAAACAATGGGATGGAGTAGTCTGGATAGGATGGCTATGACTCATAAACCGATGAGAGGGTGATGTATGAGGGCTACAGGAGGAATAACTGGATCTCATGCTGCGGGGAACATCATAGATACGGATGGTATCATCCCAGTTATGGGTGGGAAAGAAAAGGTCGGGGAAACCACATGACACTGCAAAGCTACCTAAATCACCAGCATGGGAAGAGAGGCTTACATACGAATCGTCATGGGGGATGACAGAAGAACAAGTAAAAATATGATCAAATGATGTGGAGCCCAAGAATGTCGCTAAAGGGAGATCAAGAAAAATAGATGGAGGGGATTCAGAGAGAATGTATTCTGAGGGTCGCACGAATGATGATAGGTATAGGATGGTGGCGGCAGGTTCTGTCATCTCAACATCAGGGGGGGAATGTCAATGGTAGCAGGGGGATCCTTGAGTTGACCTGACGCATACTGCGTGAGGATGGGAAAGGCGGATTGATTTTGTTCAACCTCATACTCACAAATGACCTCTAAAGAGGCTCGGTAATGCATTAGGTGAGGACAATGGTGAGAATAATTGGCCATGGACACCACATAGAGCACAGGGTTTGTTGGTGTGAATAGTCTTTGGGTTCTTGGTTGCGGTCGAGGAAGAAACAGAATTTTTAGGGACCGTAGATTCAGGGAATGCAACTTTAACCATGGGTTTAATACGGGGCAACTAGGGACAAGTATGAGTGGCATGACCGACGACATCACACAAGGTGCAAGGCTTTGCGAGCGAAGGAGGGGCAAGGTCAGTTGGGGTGGACTTGTCTTTGGATGCCCCCTTGCGAGCTTTGCCTTTCTTTCCCGGAGTTGGCCCAACAGGAGAGGGGTCCTGTTGAGGTGCTGAGGCCACTGTAGCAACGGGATAAGCTTGGGGAACCGGTTGAACCAGTGTCAAATCAAGGTAGGGTTTTGGGTGACCAGGTGGGGTAGCGGCTGGAGGGTCAAGGTACCAGATGGGTATACCCAGGGTCAAGTTGGGGAGAGAAAGGGTTTCCATGATGGGAAATGAATAGAATTAGGGAGGGGAAGCAAGGAAAGGTATTTGACCAGCGGGGTAATGGCCAGGAGGGATAGCTCCAAGATGGTTAAGACTTGGTGGAACCAACCCAGGAGGATAGAGGGGCTCATGGGTACCAGTTGTAGGATAAGGGCCAGAAGGAAGAGGTCTAGTTGGCTAAGGTGAAGGGCTAGGAGTAGGTTGCGGTGGGCGAGGTTGAGGTTGAGGTTGTTGACTAGCCGAAGCGGGCCGCTTAAGGTTAGCCCGAGACGATTTCATCATGCAAACATTTGCTAAGTTGGGATTAGAGACAGAAGGAGGAGGAAGACCAGGGAAGGTTCCAAGCAAGGAGGAGTCTTTGTAGACGTCGGAAGAGACACTGGTCAAAGAATCGACGGTTTTCTTATTGGCTATAGAAGAGATGGTCAACTCAGGGGAGGTCTGAGATTTTGGCTCATGATATGTCAACTGGTCAATGGTGACTATCTTTCCATTATGAGGGAAAAACATATTGTGGTGGACCGTGGATGGGACAACAGACATGGCATAGGTGTAGCTACGCCCCAAAATAATTTTATAATCAAGAGGGGCTTCGATGACTTCAACGTCAACACAAACAGTCTTGCCCGCAAGAGTGATAGGAAAATTATGGAATAGGCCAATGGGTTGGGAGGCATGGGCATCCCACGCATGAAGGGTGATTGTGGAAGGGGCCAACTCAGGAGATCCGAGTTGTTTCCAAACTGAAGCAGACATCACACAGGTGGATGCCCCCTCATCAATAATACACCGAGAAACGTGAGCATTCTGGATTTTGACTGGGATTTGGAAAGCTACGGAAGCAGGAAGGGGAGGATGTTCAGATTGACGGGCGTCAAAAACAATCAATTGGTCATCAACAGGATCTACAGCACCCATGGCGGATAGTAGAGCCTTATTTTGAGAAGGACACGACTGGAGGATTTCCAGTGTTGAAATGGCAGCAGGAGACTGTGCCAAATCATCTACTCTGCTATACGAATGAGTAGCTCGACCAGAAGCATCATTTCGGTGTAATGGGCCCTTAGGAATCTTGGTACGAACCTCAACTTTGGGCTGAGGGATATGCAAGAGACCATTAGATGTCGAAAGAGGCTCTATAAAACCTCAAGAAGGTGACTCAGGGACAGACGAAGCGGGAGGCTTGGGGTACTGACGAGACCGATTTTGAAGGTTAAGGTCGACAGGTAAAGGTGTATCAGAGTTCATCATGAGGAGCTGGTAATCGGAGGAACCATACGGGGAAGGTTGGGGGGCTACCGGTCCGTGAGGTGGTTGGGTAGCCACGAATCCTTGCTGGGGGAAAGGATCGGTAAACACAGTTGGTTGAGTAATGGCCACATTGGGGGTAGGGGAGGCATGTTGTCCATGCAATATGGCTTGAGACTCCCACATCTGCCGCATCTATGGTAAAAGGGTACAATTGTGAGTGTAATGACTGGAAACACTGCAACACGAACAAGGCTTATTTGTATGAATAGGCCTATCCGGCTTGGGCTGAGTGCCCTGTTGCTAGTTAGCAGTGTTAGAGGAAATACTTTGAGGATTAGGTCCACGAGTACCAGGGGCAGATTGTTTTTGATTTCCTTTCCTCTTCCTTTGAGAAGAATGAGGATTAGTCGTGCCCTGCTGTGCAAATAATTGCCCCGAAGGGGGTGGTAGTTTCTGTTGTTGGGGTTGAGAAGGCAAGGGAGGTGGAGGTGCAAATGCTGGAGGAGCTGGGGCACCAGGCTGTGGATAAGGATAATGGTTAGGTTGGGCAACATTGAGGTAAGCAGGAGGTTGGGCAAAAGGATGAGGCATGTCGTATACTGGATACATGCTATCTGGAGGGGTAAAAGTGATGGAGGTGCTGGCCCCTCTCGGAGGGAGACCATAGCCCATAGGAGGTTGAGCGTACGGAAGAGAAATAGCTCCATTACTGCTAGCGTTAGGCCCTGGACCAAACATAGTGAAGGTGACAAGGGGAGAACTCGAAGTAGGGGGAGAACCCAAAGAATCAGAAGAGGAGTCAGAGTGTGGACTCGGGGGAGGACTAACTTGACGACGGCGAGAAGGAGCAAGTCGATCAACCGGAAACTGAGGGTGAAGGCCAAGAAGTCTCTGAGATATACGCCTTCGGGGCACAATGATGACGGCACAAAGGGAAGAAGAAATACCAACAAATGCAGGGAGGTGCAGAATCAAGTGATGTCAATGTCAAAACAAGGGCAGAGAGGTGCAGTGTCAATTGATTTTAAAGTCTTTGCCTGACGATGTTAACCAGGATCTTCTTCACTTAGGGTCAGTGTGTGGTGTGTGTTAATTTTAATTTTTAAACCCAGACGTTTTGAGAGTAAAAGAAAAAAGTGTGTTGCGTAGTTGAAAAATAAATCTACAAAGAACAGTAAATAAGGCTGAAATAACAGAAAATTAATAGGTAACAATGCATCGATCTAACCCAAGAAGGTGGGTCTCTCAAAACTGGTCTAAAAGAGGGAAAAAATCTAGTCAAAACACACTAAAAAGGGGCCAATAGATCTAATGTCGGGAGGGACAGGGATCTATTAAGGAGAAATTTGCTGAAAAGAGGTGCAGAAAACAACAAAGAGGCAGAGGCAAGGTTGCTGTAACAAAGGAGTAATTCATCTAAAGGTAGAAGGGACAAGGAGGTGACCCTAGAGGCAAACCCAAACAAAAATATATGAGGTGATGTGAAAGGGAGAAGAGCTGATCTAAAAGGGATCTGAAAACGAGGTATCATATCTGAAAAGAACAAGGCTGAAACTCTGAAAATTCAAATGTCTGAAACAACTAAAACTCTTCCACAAAAAGTGGAGGGTACTAAAGCCCTAAGGGGCGAGAGTCCCACTTAGTTGAGTAAAACAGATCAAAAACAGGTCTAAACGGGCGGAGACAAAGGCTGGAAAACCCTGACAGAAGCTTCAGACAAACCCAGAAAAATTGCTGGAAAAGTGCAGAAAAAAGTGCAGGTCATAGGTTTTGACCTGTTTTCAGTCCAGGTCGCAGTTTTTGGGCAGAAAAGTGCGTCCTCCAATCCAGGTCATAGATTTTGGGCCAATAAGTGCGACCTGTAGATCCAGGTCTCTCGGTGGCAGATTTCAAAAAAAGTTTTCGTCTCGGCTGCGGCTGATGTCTGTCACCTGTACAATATGGCCAGAAACATACATAAGTTAAAAATTTTAATGTTTGAGGGTTTTAGAGGTGAAAAACACCATAAAAATAGGAAAAAAAACTGAAGAGAAACCCTAGGGTCTCAAATAGTTGGATATGCAGGAATATATAAAACGACAACAGTCGCAAAAGAAAACCCGTGTGGAGTCGCCAATTGTTAGTATGAATCTTTTATCGGAAAACGACCACTTTAGCTACGCATAAAAAATAGCCCTAACATCAATTATGGCTGCCAATATCTTCAAATCTGCAGTTATTTGATCAAGATAAATGCTGCACAAATCCAGATCTATGCATAAAAAGACATTAAGCAGTAAAAAACAAGGTTATGCTCCATACATCCAATAGACAAGACAAGAACAATATTTTTGAAATAATTTTTTATATTAAGGGCACCTGAGAGGAAAACAAGAAAGATGTTTCCAATTCTCCTCAATGGGATGAGTTCTTGAAAGTCCTCAGCACTTCAGATCTAGCATTTCTCTCTCTTGTTGGTGTAGAAAACCCAGACAAACATAGAACTCAAAGGGAGCTCACAAAGCAAATAATGGAGAATGTGACAATGATAATGGTTTAAAGTCAGACCAAGATTATAGATCTAGAGTGATTTAATATGCAACAAAAGGTGATAAATGAATGAGAAAACCCTTCTATTTATAACAAAATATTGGGTCATTCTAGATCTTGGTGTATGATTAAAATAATATTAACCAAATCTAGATCCACCTTTTATGGAATATTTTATTATATTTGTTGAAGGGAAAAGGTATTTGACTTGGGTCAAATCCCTTTATTTGTAAATAATAAATAAATAAATGATTTATTTATTATTTTAAGGAAGTGGTTGAATGATAATTAAATAAATAATGATTTATTTAATTATTTATAATTGATTTAGTCATATTTAACAAGGAATATTATTTAAATAAGATTTAAATAATTATTCCTAGAAAATAATAAGATAAATAAGGATTTATCTAATTAATTTCCTTGTTTTGGGTTAAATATAACTTGGAATAATAATTAAATTATTGTTTAATTGATTATTCCATGAGGAAAATCAAACAAATAAAGATTTTTTTAATATTTCCTTTTGGGGTTTCCTATTTGGACCATAAACAACCTAATAAATGTGTTTTATTAAGTTATTTTACATAGCGAAAGCAATTTTACTTAGGGTAAAATTGGTCTTACATGGTGTACTTGGGCCCATCTAATAATAATAGGTTAGATGACCAAAAAATGGTGTAACGGTTATGTTCCTCGACGTTAGTTTCTGTAGGCTCTGTCTTCGGTTCTTTGGCCATGTCGTTGAAATCAAATAGCTATTCTAGTGGTGCAAGGCCCTTTGGTATAGTATCACCTTTACATTGTAAAACTTCAAGGTCCTTTTGGTCTGGGTTGTCAAATAACTCTACTTTAAAAAGGCACTCAAACTGATTTATATCAGCAGAAAGGGAGGGCTCTGTTTCAGGGGTTTGTTCCTCATTGCAACAATCTTTTTCCTAGCTGGGACTTGGGGTTGTTGTGGAAAATTCATTTCTTGATTGCAAGAAATCATTTATGTGTTTATCATTTTCAAACACTTGCCAATAATCTTCATTATTGGGAACTGCTGGTCTATTTTTTACCTTTATATTGAATTGTTCATTTATTTGTGGTATCTGGCAGTTGCCGGTAGTAAAGGAAAGTTCATTAGCTTGATGATTTTGGGCTCTTGATATGAAGATGAGCTCATACTTTTCAAAGGTTTTAAGGAGGTCAAGGGAAAATTTTCTATATTCTCTAAGTCTGGGGTTTTTGGCTGAATATTCCCCTTTAATTTTCTTGATGATTAACTCTAAATCCCCTTGGATGGATATCCTCTTAACCTCTAAGTCTTTGAGCAAATGCAGGCCGAGGATGAGGGCTTTGTATTCTACAATGTTATTCGTGCATGGGAAATCCAGTTTATAGGAGTATCCCTTGCTTGTGTTGTGTATCCATACGCCAGCCCCTGAACTGGCCTCGCTACAAGAATCATAAAAACTCATCTTCCAGAGTGTTTCTATCTCATTCTCCTTTTCCTTTTGCTACCCAAGGCTGCTGAGATTTGGGGCATTTCCTGTTTGAGTGAAAGGAAAATTTAAATGTTCTGGTGCACTAATTTCTTGCTTATTTTCCCTTTCTTGTTGGGATATTTCATCTTCGTTGAATAAGATAAAGGAATCTAAGTCTAAATGTGTGGAATAGACAGGCGAATTGTTGGGTTTGTCTTTGCTGCTCACCATGTATTTCATGAGGTATTCCCTATATAATCTTCTGGTTTGACTGAGCACTGGTATGGTGGCATAGGACATATCCATTTGAAGGCTCCCCTGCACTTTGGCTCCCCATGATCTAGACAAAAGCATGCCATATTTTGGGGGAATTTCAGCTACCACTATATCCATCACTAGGCTTTTAGCAGGAATTTGTGACAGGTTAACACATAGTTCTTTGATTAAGCCCAAGCATTTGACCCTTCTTGAATCAAAAGAGTATAAGTCTTTATATGGTCTAGTAATTTCTAAGCCTAGGCTTTCCATTACTACTTTGGGCATAAGGTTATGTAATGCTCCAGAGTCTAGCATGGCATTGTGTAGGATCTTCTCATGTATGTTTATACTGACATAAAAGGGAGGGACAACCCCTTCTTGGTATTTTCCTTGTATTCTAGGACCAAACAAAAGCTCTAGTTTGTCATCTGTTAGGTTTAGAGTATCAGTATCGATGTTTATATTTAGAGCTTTCAAGACTTGATTCTTGTACACGTCCTGAGTTACCAGCTTAGCTAGAGGCATGCTAATTTTAATCTTGGTGATCTCACCTTCAAGGCTGAAAGGAAGTGTTGTTTTTGGCATATTCACATCTTTTTTTTTTTCTTATGTTTCTTTCAGCAGTTTTTGTTGGTTGGGTTTTATCAGGACTGTTGATTGGGACTGTTTTGATAGGGCCACTAGAAAAAGTACTGGGGTAGCTCTTCTCAACACTTGGTTGGTTGTTTTTGTCTCTGCTTAAAACAGTTTTCTTGGCCAGGGTGTTGGTATTATTAGCTAATTTTCTAGGCTGATTTTCTGAGTTTTTTTCAACAGCAGTGCTAGTGTTCTTGTCTTTAGCAATTTCTGTGTTCTTTTTTCTTCTGAGATCATATTGTCTGTGAACTTCCATAACTGCATTTTCGAACCCCAACCTATAATATTCTGACTTATCCTAATTGTGTTCATTTTTTTCTGATGAGAAAAAACCCTGTTCTCCCTCAATGAAGAAGATATCGTCTCCGTCATCAGATCCTATCAATTTCACATTATTTTCTTCCAGCCTATCAGTTTCCCCTTCATCCTCTTGTTCTACATAGTTTTTTTGGAAGGGAGGCCTAATTTTTTGGTCATTGTCTTTATGCTTATCTTGATTGGAATTTATCCTAGAGTTCTAGTTCTGATTCTGAGATTGGTTCCTATTCTGAGCATTTTCTTGGACAACCAACCTTTCCATTATTCTTTCCAACCTATCCAAGTTCTTGGCTAGATGGTCTAATTTTGACTCAGATGTGGAAGTTTTAGTGTCTTCCCTATATGTTACTTTCTTTTCAGCCCTCATCCTAGCTCTCTTTTCAATCAGATTTGCTTCCACACTAAGAGCTCCTTTCTGCATGTCTTTTAGAGTTAAGGGATCCCTTTCTCTTAGCTCATAGGCCATTTTGGGATCAAATCCCTCAGGGAATTTGGCCAAAGCTGAGCCTTGTGGAGGCTTCAACTCTAGGGGTAGTGTGTTATACACACTATTAAATCTAGTGCAATAAGCTTGAACACTTTCCCTAGTGTTTCTCTTGAGGTTGTTGTAATATGACAGTATTTGGAGAGGGTTCTTCTTAGTTTCCCATTTGTTTGTGAATGTATAATGTAAAGTAGGTAGATCACGTATGCTATGGGGAGTTAGGCCTTTGAACCATTTTTTGGCTTCTCCTCCCAAACTTTGAGAAAAAATTCTCATTTTGATGGTCTCATCTTCTATTTCCATATAATCAAAGGCATCGTTCATCTTTTCTACGTGCTATTAAGCAGTGGTGGGTTCATTTCCAGTAAAATGGGGAATTTTGGACTGGTATTCATTGGGTAAAGGAACCAGAGGCTGGGGTAACACTAAGGGAGTATACCATGCTGCCATGGTTGGAAAAGGTGGGGGATTTACAAGAGGTTGATTTACAAGTGGGAAAATAAGCTGAGCTTGAGTGCTTTGAACAGTGTGTGTGTGTACCAGAGTGGAAGAAACACTTGGTCCAACCAACTGATGATGAGCATATTGGTTATGGAAGGAGCTGAAATGATGAAGAAGCTGAGAATCGGGCGAAGTAGAAGCTGACACTTCTCTGCTAAAGCTCTATTGCAAATATGTGGGTTCAAGGTCAGCCTGATTTAATTCACTCTGAGAATTGCTTCTAAATATGTTTCTGGTGTGAGGTAAGTCAAAGTGAGGATCTTTCAAGACTATGAGATCTTCTGGGATAGACCTTGTTCTTGGGACGGTCCTATCAGTAGTTGGTTTTCCAGATTTAGAATTTCACCACAAAATTCTTTATGGATTATCGACTATGGTAGGAAGATTAGGATCTGGATGGGATCTAGTATTGACCCTATGTGATGCCAAATTTCAGTTTCCAAAATTTAGAGAGACTTAGGCCCTTAGGACTATTTTCCTCTCTCAGTGATTTCTATAGGCCTACTGGGGCTGGTGGAGTCACCAAGTGGAAATTTTTAGTCTTTTTGAGAGTAAAATGTTTATGGTCCACCACTAGTGTTTATTATGAAACCAATATGAAATATTTTTGGGGTTTTCTGAGTTTCTGTGGTTTTTTAAAGGACTACAGAGTCTATAAGAGCTTGATGGACTATTATGTACTCATAATTCCCACCGTGATCGCCAAAATGTTTGGGTCCTGTGATTTGGATGATTGGAAAACCAAATGACAAGGCAACATATAAACCAAGCTTTAGAGCTCTAGGACCTAGCCCTCCTAGTATCAGAGAGGGATCTCTCAATATTTTTGTGGGATATAGATTTTATGCTTAAAAAGGGTTGATTTTAGGCTAGTTTTGAAGTTAAAATTCATTTGTTGGTTGGTTGGACAGGGATGATCTAGGCAACATAAATAGAGTGTGAAAATCTACGAGCCATTGGGCAATGGAGTCATATGGAAGTCTAAACAATTCAGATTGATGAATTTGGGTAACCAAAGGGCAAATCTAACTTGGTCAATGGATTTGTGAAATCATATAGATGATATGAAATGAACATCAAGGATTTGGAAGGAAAAGTAGAGCTTTAAGGGCTGTTTAAGGCTCCTTAATTATGTATACCTTTCAATAAAGAGACTTGCAACACTTATCTAACATAAAGAAATATTCAATATTCAGGGCTAACCATGAATTCTACCAACATACTTTACACAAATAACATATACAAGACAGACTTTTAAGCAAGACAAATAAGGAGAGGAACACTCATGTATCTTCTAATTGTTTCACTTAAAGGAATTAGAAAACATATAAGAAACACAACTAATTGCATTCATAAAAGGGGGAATGCCCAAGCATCTAAGACTACAGTTATAAGACCTTCAAATACAAATATCTCAGCAAGAAACAGAGAGTAAGATCAAAACAATTCCTCTCTGCCAAGCTACAGACAATGGCGTTTGAAGGATGATTTCAGGAGTAGTTTTCAAGAGGCAGCAAGAAAACAGGGCAGACCATATTTCAACCTTGACAGCAACGATTTAAAATATTCTGAAATAAACAAACTTAAGGATTCAAAATTAGTCAAAATACTAAATAAAACCTTCAGCAGGTGAAAACATAAAGGAAGTGAAGAGTAAACAGGCCTAAGGTGCTTCTAGGAGACATTTATTAGCCTAAGATTTTTACTCTACTGCAAGAAAAGAAAAATGGAACAAAGTGAAGAACAAGGAATAAAATTAACAAATAGAGAGTACTTCACCAAAACCAGGCTCAAGGATCCAATGGTCCAGCTTCCTTCATCAATAGAAAAGAAAAGAGATCCACATTTCTTCAAAACACTAATTATTCTTCAAAAGAGTGGTCTATCTATTACTTCAAAATTCATCAAATGCCAACCTTTTACAATGAGAGTTTGAACATGATTTATAAGCGAATGGGAAGGAGAAGTGACAGAGATGGCCTCAATGGTTAATTAAAACAGAGAAGAAATGCATTCAAATGCCCATTCTGTGCCATAAATATTACATTAACTTTCTTGCCCATTCTAGTAACTCTCGTAGACTTTGAGGCTTTATTGACAGACTGGAAATAACTCCAAAGAGTGTCTTTGTAGAGAAGTATTTTGGCTGTTGCAGTCTTGTCTTTTCTTCTGGTACGAGTAAAACGGACAGTATGGGTTTTGAGACCACTCGTACCTTTATAATAACTGCCTTAACAGTTTTAAAGAGGTTCTGTCAGCACAATAACTGTCAAGGTGTCTTTTAGTCTTGGGAAGAGTAAATAGCTTCACAGATGTGTCAGTTGAAGCTCTCCTCTGCTCATTTGTCTGTCTTTTTCCTTTAACACTGATTTAGCTTTGACCGTCTTTTTATCTTTAACATGCGGGTTAAGCTTTGATTTCCTGATTTATGCTTTAAGCTCTAACTTTCACTGATCTTCTTGTCTTCCTTTGTGTATAAGTGGCTGCGCTGGAGGGTTTACTGTGTAACCAGTGCCCATGAAATTTGATTAAACTTTGAAATTCAATCCCTCGGCCCTCTGCCACCATTTCCTTGGCTGTGGGAGACTTTTAACGGCATTAGCCACCATAAAAACCTGCAAAACAAACAAACTAGTTATAAAATACCACGAATGTGGACTTACTGCTTCAGGAGGCTCTAACGGAGGTGTAGGAGCAATTGCAGAGATGTGTATGCAGCGGAGAAAGGTTTCATGACGCAAAACCACGAAAATCGAGGTTCAAACTGAGTTTGGCATGAAGATTTGGAAAGGTGGTATTGGAAAACCGGCGGCGGTTTCCGCGTGAGGTGAAGGCGATAAGCGGTTTTGGGTGGGGGGAACGCGATACACGTAAATGGATGACACGTATGCAAGGGAAAACCACCTATTTCACATTCAAGGTGCACAGAGGGAAAGGGGGAGAAACATGGACGTGAAATGGGATCTGGGCCGTTGGATCTGAAGGATGGACGACGAAGATTAATTTCGGCGGATCGGCGATCGGAGGAGCAGAGGGTCCGGGGATAAGGCTTTTGGAACTTGCGATGGCCGATACCGATGGGAGGGGGAAACTGCGATAGGCGGAGGACTGTAGGATCAAGATAGAGATCGACGGCTAGGATTCACTCGGAACTTCACACATTGGCAGTGAAGAAGGTCAGGGGGCATGGGAAAAGTAATTGTCGATGAGCGATGAGTGATGAAGTGGGGAAGTGCCGATGCGATGAGGGGTAGCGCAGACCGTCCGATTGGGATCAGGATCGACAGTGGAGATCGAAACGGAGGATCGCATCGGCGGAGAAAAGGAAGGCGGAAGGGAAGAAGGATGAAGCCTGATGCAACGCGGAATAGCCGTCGGATCCTAGGGGAAATGGATAGCTGAGATGGAGTCAGGGGATCTCGTCAGTGGAGAAGAAGGGAAAGGGACGTAGAACTGGTGGAAAGCCAATTTGTGATGGGGTGATTTTCAGACGACCGTAGGATCTGCGAGATCAACGGTGGAGATTGATTTGGAGGGGAAAACATCGCGTGGAAGAAAAATGAATATACAAAGGAAACGAGGGGGCAGAAAGACCTCCGATAACGAAAAAGGGGCTAAAGGCCTATAGCCGACGGTTGCGGGTCCACGGTTATATGGAGGAAGGGGTTAAGAGCTAAGCCCACGGGGGCTTAAACCTATTTAATGAAAAAAGTTGGTTTTTAGACAAAAAAGGAATTTTTTTTGAGCTTTTTCATGTTCCGATAGAAAGGAGAAGGAGGTTTTAAACTTTGTAAAATGGATTCACAATTTTTTGAGGGGATTTTTTTAGGAAATGGAGTATAAGATAACAGGAAAATTTGGCTCTTTAAGGGGGAAGAAGAGCACTTTTGGTGGAGGAGAAAATGAAAGAAATGAGGAGTTTGGATTAGTTTTCTTTTGAACCAGTAGAGGTATTTTGAAACTTTCCTTGTGGAAACAGCAGTGAAGATGATTTGTAGGATAAAAGTGCTGGAAATATTGTCATTGATGGAAAAGGAGAAGACAGGAGTAGCACCTGAATTATCATCAAGACAACGGAGCACAAAGGAAAAATAGTTAAGCAGAAAAGGTAGAAAGGCAGCATTAGACAAGAAGAAGAGGCAACGGATGAAGCAGATAGGTGACTAAAAGAAGAGACAGTGAATTGAAGAAAAGAGGTAGCGGAGTTGAAAGATATAGCAAGGGCCAAAGAAATTATACATAACAAGCTCAGGAGGGAGTTGTGCTAAAGAAAAGAAAGGTTCGGGGTCTTTAGAGAGCTGCGGAGTGTGTGAGTGCTTCAGGTTGGGGCAAATAGGGGTTTGCTCCTATAAGCCTACAGGCAGTTGAAAGGGCCATTGCTTTTGAAGATCTGGCGTAGGACCAAGAAAGCTTCTTGTATTTGGTTTCACATGTATATATGAAGGATTAATTTCTGAATCAGATGTGTAAATTTTGATTAAATTCTGTGTGATGAATACTTCGTGTCTCTATGATTAACTATGTGAATAGAACTCTGTAAGTTGGGATTTGAGATGGTGCTCTATATGTAATGGAAGAATTCGATGCTAATTGTCGTGATTTGAATTGAGGAATCATCGATGTTAATTAATGTTGATTTTATGTTGAATGTAATAGTGATTCGCATATGCTGGAGAGGGCTCACAGATCAGCACTGTAAATTCCCACACAGTGAAATGGAGAACTAAACTTGAATTTTCAATTCAGGTTTGATGTTAGGCATATCGGCCTTGGATCAGAACGATGGGAAGATGTTGTTCTACAGAGATTAGAATAACAACCAGATCGAATTTCAAGAGCTAATGCTTTATATGTCGTATGTTTTAATGTTGATATGATATATGTGCATACCATACGAAGGTTGCAATAGGAGAGTGGATGAGTTTATCGTGGAGTGATGGCGTAGAAGGATTTAAACTGTTCGAGAATTAGAAATGAATGGAGGCGTTGAATCCTATTCAGAAACTCAAGTTAAAGATGCAGAGTTTGAAGTGGAACCTTGGTCAATAAGTAACCATGAAGGAGAATAGTGGAACCAACATTGAATAGTGAAGGCGGTTTGGAAGGGAAAACCGGCAGTATCGCACTACCTTTCAAATGGTAAGTGGAATTCCTCAAAAAACACGATATACCCCGTCGCTCAACACGTGGCGTTAAGTAGTATTCGAAAACCAGTTATATCGTGTTTTTTTTGAAGTCCAAAGCACGTGAAAGTTTATTGCACAATATCCGTAAGATGTTTGGATCAAATGATCCAATGGCACTCGCGTTGGAAGGTGCATGAAGGTTAGCGCAAAAGTAAGTTGAATTGTTGTGGGACCCAAATGTTAATATGGTTGCGGTTTCTTGGGTTTTATTCAAAATCGGAAAGTTGAATGGCAAGAGCGTGTAAAGCAAAAGATTTATCTTTTGTTTGATATATGTTACATGGGTCAACAAATAATATGAAGAGTTATGATATGCGTTGAATGGGATGTGGGACCAAAGTCACATGTTATGTGATTTAAATAAAATAAAACCTTGTTAAATTCCGACGCCTTATGGAGTGCGATAGCCTTAAGATGTGCGCACTATTAAGGTTTTGAATGCAATGAAATATAGACCATCAGATCCATTCGGCAATTATTCAAGGTAAGAACAGCTGTGGGACCCCAGGACATTCATATTTTTTGTCTTTGGTTTGAAGAATTAAGAGCTAGGCATATTTATTACGCGATGATCGTTGGATCATTCAATTGGTAGAGCGATGATGAGAATGTCGTCGATTCGCTGGATGAAAGGCATGTTAATCAAGCTGTGGGCCATATCCATGTTAATGGCGTTGGATGATACGATATGTTGAAATATATGTGGGTATGAAAAAATATTTTAAAGTGATTAACTGAAGTTAATGGAGGTTTTGATATGTATTAATGGATTATGGTCCACATATAAATAAATGTTTATAGATATAATCGCATGTGAGTTGGTAAGCCTTGGGGCCAAACGAATGTATGTTTATAACCTTTACCAGAGCCAAAATATATAAAGGTATTCCATCGATGGATTAATAAAGTTGTGGAGAACATAAATGAAAGTGTTGGACTAAGTGTGATTATTGGATTTTATTCCAAAGACAAGTATTGTTTCCATTTCATAAAGTGAGTTTATGGTTTATAACCACAGGTTTTTAAGGAAAAGAGAAGTAAATTCTACATTTTGTTAATTTGCCAAGGGGGGCATGTTAATGGATCCGCAAGTGAATTTTCATTATTAGGTTATAACAGAGATTTTAACCTTTAATGGAAAAAATTTAGCATTAATTTGAATTTTCTAGATTGGGAATTTGATCTGGATTGAGAGGTGGTTTTAAAACCATAAGAATTTTGTTTTAATATCTCAAATCTGGGATTTGAGATATAAAAACTTCCGCATTAAATTGTCAAGGTTGCCCAGATTTGAGTTTGGTTGGAGAAAAAATTTGGGATGAATTTTTATATGCACAATGAACTTGGAGAATGTGGGTTTGGTAGGGGTACATGCATAGAAAGTAGGAGAGTATGCAGAACTGTTACACTACAACAGTAGAAAATACAAACACACAGTGAGCCAAGAACTGAAAGGGTTGAATGAGATATATCTGTTGCAAATGTAAATGTAAATGTTTTAATTAATTTTATATTGTTTGTGATGTAAAGGCAAGTATCCGTAGGCAAACAAAAATCCACTGTAAAACTGAAATATGTACATATTACTATATTCTTTTGAACGAGATGAAAAATAAATGAGAAGGTGGAAGGCAAAGAGTCATGGATGTTCATTTCGAATTTCCTGTGGAATGTGAATAGTTATGAGGTGATATCCATAAATAATGTTACCCAACATATGCATAGATAAGTTAGAGAATGGAGAAATGAGGTAGAGAGGGTAAGAATAAGGAGGAGAAGATAAAGAAGGTGTGAAGATTCAGAGAGGATATAAGGCAGATATGAAGGCTGGTGGACAACAGTGAAGAAGGAACAGAACATAGCTGATATCCAGGTAAATCAACATGTGTTTTTTTTTGAAAGAGTGAGGAAGTTGGTGCTTCCATATCAAGTTGTAGCTTGATAGATGTCAGTTGTAGTTGGCTGAGGCAGGAGCCTCCTGTAGGTTGTAGCCTGCAGAAATTAGATGGGAGTTGGAGCTTCCTTGCAAGTTGTAGCTTGCAGAATTGAGGTAGTAGCCTCTTGTAGGTTGGAGCCTGCAGAAAATCAGTGGTGAGAGGGAGTTGGAGCTTGCCTTTGCATCACAAAAATAATAAGATGTGGTTTTCTCCCTTATGGGTTTCCATTTATATCTTTTTTCTATGTGCATGATGTTTATGTGTTGATATGGTGTATCTAATATTCTTAATACTTGCTGCTCACATATTAAGATTGATGTTAAATTATGTAATAAGTTGATCATGAAATGAAGGTGTAACTAAGTTTAAAGGAAATTTTTAAAAGTCCATGAATGTGTTAAACTGATTCACCCCCCCCCCCCCCTCTCAGTTTAATTAAGGGTTCAACAATTGGTATCAGAGTGGGTTCCTTTGATGTGAGCCTTATAGCTTGAAGGAGATCTAGTTGAGTCATGGAATATCAAAATGTACCCCTGCTAAATACAACAAACTTTCCTGAATGGAGAGATAAGGCTAAAATAGATTTAATGGCTTATGAACCTGAGGTATGAAAGCTTGTATGTGATGGTTATTACACAGACTCTACCTCTTTTCAAGAACAAAAATGGAATGCCAAGGCTAAATGTGTGATATATAACAGTATTCATAACAAGGATCTTGATTTAATAATGGATCTAACCTCTGAAAAAGAAATCTGGGATAGATTTCATTTCATGCATGAAGTAGACACTAGGGGTTGCATTGTCAAGAAGGAGAAGAGAATCAAGAAGAAGAAAAATTCATGTCAAAAGGAAAATGCTCAATCAAATGAGGTACCTACTAGTGTTAATGGAAGTAATTTCCATGAAGAAATTATAGTGAAAGAACAAACCAAACTTGACATTCCCTTGACTGAAATAGGAAGATTGAAGAATGAAAACAAATACCTAAAGAAATTGGTGCAAATATGTGATGAGAAAGAATATGAAGATAAGAAAGATATTGTTGGCCTAAAGACACAACTTGAAGAATAAATGAAAGTAGAAGACACTCTACTAAAGCAAATAAAGGATAAAATTCAGAAGCAAGAGAAATTGGAAGAAGAAGTAGTGTGCCTGAGAAAGAAATTAGAAAAAGCCCAAAGAGAATTATTAATGAATACTCCTCAAATGACAAGCTCTGAATAGTTGGACAAGATTCTAAATGTTCAAAGGTCTCCTCTCATAGGGGCTGGGATAGGATATGAAGGAGAAACCATTAAGTCCAAGGTAGAAGATAACAAGAATATCATTTTTGTAAATGCTATAAAGGATAATGAAGCAACTCAAAATATTCCTACAAAAGTAGAAGCCAGCAAGAACATGATTTGTAAAGAAACAAACAGAAACAAGCAGCAACATGAAAGGACAGAGAATGAGAGGATGAAACAATCAACTGCTAAAGGCTCATACTGATGCAGGGCCAACCCTGCAATACCCAGAATCTCTATACATCATGTATACAAAATGGAAATTCCTATTTATGTCAAGAAATTCCACTTTCTGGCAAATTCAACTCATGCGGAAACTTCTTTGTTACAAAATAAAACAATGGTTATAAAACCATTTCATTTCCTACTTCATGAAATCACCAATCCAATCATTAATTAACACCCATTAGTCTCATTTCTAGAACTCAGACTTTATAATCAAGACCATATATTGGTCCCAATCTGATCCTTTACAAAGCTTATGGGACATTTGTCTCATACTAATTAATTAATCAACCAAGCGTTGAAATATATATGCGCCCTTTTAACTTACCCAGCTCATGACAGCGTAATCCATAGAAGGTTTAGATAGCAATCGAATCCAACATTACATACCTGCCATTTCCACACTGGATATTCATTATGGTTCCAACTTTAGCAATCTAGCAATATACATTTCAACAAACCATAATTTATGAACGCATTCGCTATGCAGGCTTCACAATGCTACTTCGATCAAGAACAGGGTTCGTTCTTCAACCACGCGCACAGACACTTCGTCTTCTGCTGCGCCTCTGTCATTCTCCCAAATTGTGTGGAAACTCCATCGCTCCACATTTCAGCATTCACATTAACAATGCATTTAATCCCAACGCATATCCATTCATATTTTTATTCACATACCTGTAACTTCTGCACCTTCGACCAAATTTATGGAGTTTGATTGTCTGAAATCGAACATTGCTTCTCTTAGTTTTACTTGCCAACAGATCCAAATTATACTGGTTACCTCAAGATTATGATGTACCCAGCAATCAAACATTTTACTGGATAAAAACCCTCATGACTCGGATTAATCAATAAGTCGATTAATGGAATTCAGTTCAGAACTCCCGTTGTTTTTACGTTGAATCGGCTCCTGCAAACGTTGTCTCTCAATTCAACACTGTCACTCCTGAAAACACTGTCTTTCCTGATATCGATTTCAGACAAACACCCATTAAAGCATGTTAAATAATCAACATTGAGATCATTTGTAATCTTTATTGAAATGACTGAAAGTTCATCGATTCTCATGTACTGGGTTTTAACACAAATCGATGTCAATTTTTATAAACAAATCATTCCTTCCCGTGGTAGCATGGATCAGATACAAATCGATCTTCCACAATCAAAACCGCTCTTCCTCCAGCATGAATCAGAATCGGAACTCTTAGTTTCCATTGAGAAAATGTCGCAGTGATAAATTCAATATGAGTTTCAAAGAATCAACATCCGTTAATTCCGTCAATCTCTATGCTGAATTTAGTTCTGTATAGGATTATGTCTTATGGCTTCAACACCCTAAATCAATAGTGATAAATGCAATTGATTCACTATTGATTCTGCTGAGTAACACAAGCTTTTATAAATAACCAACAAGCCCGACAGAACAGAGCTTTATGCACAGGGTTTAACACCAAACTGCGGCTCAAATGCATTGGAAAATACCCATTCATGCCAAGATTCAACATCTCATAACAATCAACGATTATGTATTTCAAGTTTCACACAAAGTCGATGTAAATTCAAGCACATCGAGTCACTTTTCCCTCGTATGCAACTTCAACAACATGGGTCATAATCCCATTGATCTTGGCATCATTGAAACACAGAGAGAATTAAATTTAATTCATCCACAATATAAAACTCAAAGAATCGAATCATCTCTTCATACATTGAACACAAATTCAAGAAGGGTGTAAACTCCAGAAATCAAATTCTACATAAATACACACAACTTACATAAAATCTTCATCCTTGGCCTGATTTCCAATTGTTGGCCCTTTACAATTGCCCGAAGGCTTCCAAGTAGGAACCCCTGCTCTCTACTCACACTCTCACTCTCACTGATCTCAATGCCTTTGAGGCTTGATAATTTATACAAATTTAATAGAACCAATTTTGGTTCTCATCCCTTTAATCACTCAACAAACCCCCAAATATCTCAACAAATCCTAAAATCACTCTTGAATCCCTAAGGATCCTCTCTCACCCATAATTAATGAAACTAATTTCTAAATTAATATTTAGAAAAAATATCTCAATCCCTTTACATCCTCAACTGATCAAATTCTCTCATATTCTCAATTATTTACAATATTTAATTAAAAATACTCAAAACCCACTCAAATCATTCATATAAATCTAGCCCCTCTAAAAACTTAAAAACCCCTAAGTTTAAAATACAAAGTATTTTCCTCTTCGTCTAATGCTCCTGCATCAGACTCCCAAGGTTGAAAATGATCATGATCTCCTGATCATGCATTTTAAATCTTTGTCTGCCTGGATCCCACACTTTGTTCTGCAAGTTATCATCTGTTGTCGCTTGCTGCTTTTCTCCAGGTTTCCATATCTTGTTTTGCATCCTGCCTCTAGCTATGCTTTCATACTCTGCTTTTGTCTTTCCCTTGCTGAAATTATTCTGCTTTCTTGCTGCTTTATGCTGTCTCTGAGACACCTCCATCATCAGTTTTCTGATGCTTTCAATCTCTATGTCCAGCCTACTGCTGCTGTCTCCAATTTATGTTAATTCAGCTGTTGTAGCTGCTTCTGCTGTTACTGTTCTTCTTGCTTCCAACATTGATGTTGCCTTAGTTGCCTCAGCTTTTATCTCCCTGATCGTTTTTACTCTTGCAGATGTCACCCCACATGTTGCTACCTCTCTAACTTCCTGTCCCTCTGCAACATTCTTTAGCTCATCACCTGCAAATTTATCTTCAACTTCTGTCTCCAACAAAAATTTCAGCCATCTCTTCTCAAGCATTTCATCGACATGCTGCAAATTAGTTCCAGCATAACCTTCGTCTTCCCCTTTGACAATATTCAGTAATTTTCCATCGTCATCTTGATTGATTCTGGCAATCAAATCAAGTTCTTCAAACACTGTAGCCTCATCCTCTATCACTGTAGCAGTTCCAAAAATTTTCCCCACAGTATTCTCTTTGCTATACAGACAAGCCAGCTCTTTTTTGTCACCCATGGTAACAAGCCTCTGCTTATGAGACATGATTGTCTCACCTTCTTTCTGCAATAGTTCTTCTTCTTCCAAGACAATTCCAAATGATGGACTGTCTTCTGTATCACCTGTAAACACAATCAAATTGTCAGCTTCAAAATCACAAGACCCAATGGTCTCCCTTGTTGATTCAGTCACCAAGTTTTCTCTCTGTAGCTCCAAGTCTTCTTCAGGACTCAGAAAATCTTCACTGGCTTTCCCCTCAGATTTCTCTGGCAACACTTCAGTATGTTTCTCTGAGTTCCTTTCTAACTCCTCTGTCAGCACATCAGTATGTTGATTTGCATTCATCATGAGACTGTCAGCTAGTCTCTTCTTCTTTCCATCTTTTGCTTCATAACTGTCATTCATGAAAACTTTCTTACCTTGCTTCTTCAGCAAATTATCCTGTGTGTAAGTTCTCTGCCTCTCCAATTCTCTTCTCTGAAGATCTAGTTTCCTATACAATTCAACAATTTCATTAGGAGTAGAACTCGGAAATTTCACACAAATTTCCATACCTTCACTAGCTCTTGACTCATCATCAGATGGTCTTCCTCTCTCTGCATCAATATTCTGATTAGATTTCTCTGTCTTAATTTCCTCCTGAGATCTTGCTATCTCAACATTGATCTGAACAGACTTCAGATTCAACTCTTCTTCTTGAACAAACTCAAAATCTTTCTCATCTCCCTGTACTATACCTACAAACATACACAACTTATTATTTTTAAAACCACCAGACTTTTCAGTCTTGACTGTTTCCTCCAGCACTTCCCTTCGAACAGATCTACATGTAGAATCTTCGAATTCCATCTCTGGCTCAAGAACTCTAAGTTCCTCCTTCAATAAGGCAATCACACTTTGCCTCAACTTCATCTGCAATGGTTTCCAAATCACTCTCTTTCCCTTCAGTGGAAAGATCGATCCTCCTTTTTGGTTTTCCCGCTCTTGCAGCCATTCCTGTAGTACCTGCAATTGTACCTTCATTACTGCAATTTCTCTTTCTCTGACTTTATCAGTCATCTCATCTCTGTGGCATTTCTCTGAACCTCTTCTCTAATCCTCCATGATCATCTTCTCCATGAGTTTCTCACTCACCATGAGTTGCACTAGCCTCTGCAACATCAAGCTCTCCTGCTGCCCCTTACCTCACCAATCCGCTTCACTGGATCTGGTCTTTTGGTAAGTACTAGTTCACTGCCTCTGGAACCTCTTGAGCACTCTCCTCTGCTCTCTCTAGGATATCTCTTCAACTCACCTTCTCTTTTGAGAACACTTCAGCTGTCCTCCTTATCCAACCTTTAGTTGGATGTCAGGTTCACTACCATCATCTTGTCTGCAACCATAAACTTTAATCACAAATTCCAAATCAGAAAATTATCTCACCTTTAAGATCCTGCATGATCTTATCCTCCATTCATTTCTGCAATCCTATTCACTGCAATTGTGTACCTTTTCATATCAGATTTAGAATCTGATCTTCCTTTCAGTCTTCCTCACACATTCAAATAAAACACACTTCAGTTCTCAACAGAACCTTCCTGCACTTATTCAGAAAAAAAAATATCTTCCATTTCAACAAAGCCTTCCTGCTCTGATACCAAAATGATGCAGGGCCAACCCTGCAATACCCAGAATCTCTATACACCATGTATACAAAATGGCAATTCCTATTTATGTCAAGAAAGTCCACTTTCTGGAAAATTCAACTCATGCGGAAACTTCTTTGTTACAAAATAAAACAATGGTTATAAAACCATTTCATTTCCTACTTCGTGAAATCACCAATCCAATCATTAATTAACACCCATTAGTCTCATTTCTAGAACTCAGACTTTATAATAAAGACCATATATTGGTCCCAATCTTATCCTTTACAAAGCTCATGGGACATTTGTCTCATACTAATTAATTAATCAACTGAGCGTTGAAATATATATGCTCCCTTTTAACTTACCCAACTCATGACAGTGTAATCCATAGAAGGTTTAGATAGCAATCGAATCCAACATTACACACCTGCCATTTCCACGCTGGATATTCATTATGGTTCCAACTTTAGCAATCTGGAAATATAACATTTCAACAAACCATAATTTCTGAACGCATTCGCTATTCAGGATTCACAATGCTACTTTGATCAAGAACAGGGTTCGTTCTTCAACTCACATGCACAGACACTTCGTCTTCTACTGCGCCTCTGTCATTCTCTCAAATTGTGTGGAAATTCCATCGCTCCACATTTCAGCATCCACATTAACAATGCATTTAATCCCAACGCATATCCATTCATATTTTAATTCACATACCTGTAACTTCTGCACCTTCGACCAAATTTATGGAGTTTGATTGTCTGCAATCGAACATTGCTTCTCTTAGTTTTACTTGCCAACGGATCCAAATTATACTGGTTACCTCAAGATTATGCTGTACCCGGAAATCGAACATTTGACTGGATAAAAACCCTCATGACTTAGATTAATCAATAAGTCGATTAATGGAATTCAGTTCAGAACTCCCGTTGTTTTTACGTTGAGTCGGCTCCTGCAAATGCTGTCTCTCAATTCAACACTGTCACTCCTGCAAACACTGTCTTTCCTGATATTGATTTCAGAAAAACACCCATTAAGC
Organism: Pinus albicaulis; assembly: GCA_034641835.2. Taxonomy (NCBI): domain Eukaryota; kingdom Viridiplantae; phylum Streptophyta; class Pinopsida; order Pinales; family Pinaceae; genus Pinus; species Pinus albicaulis. The sequence goes on along the minus strand of CM076583.1, from coordinate 863,326,164 downwards.
ATGTTAAATAATCAACATTGAGATCGTTTGTAATCTTTATTGAAATGACTGAAAGTTCATCGATTCTCATGTACTGGGTTTTAATACAAATCGATGTCAATTTTTACAAACAAATCATTCCTTCCCGTGGTAGCATGGATCGGATACAAATCGATCTTCCACAATCAGAACCGCTCTTCCTCCAGCGTGAATCAGAATCGGAACTCTCGGTTTCCATTGAGAAAATGTCGTAGTGATAAATTCAATATGGGTTTCAAAGAATCAACGTCCGTTAATTCCGTCAATCTCTATACTGAATTCAGTTCTGTACAGGATTATGTCTTATGGCTTCAACACCCTAAATCAATAGTGATAAATGCAATTGATTCACTATCGATTCTGCTGAGTAACAAAAGCTTTTATAAATAACCAACAAGCCCGACAGAACAGAGCTTTATGCACAGGGTTTAACACCAAACTGCGGCTCAAATGCTTGGAAAATACCCATTCATGCCAAGATTCAACATCTCATAACAATCAACGATTATGTATTTCAAGTTTCACACAAAGTCGATGTAAATTCAAGCACATCGAGTCACTTTTCCCTCGTATGAAACTTCAACAACATGGATCATAATCCCATTGATCTTCATCATTGAAACACAGAGAGAATTAAATTTAATTCATCCACAATATAAAACTCAAAAAAATCGAATCATCTCTTCATACATTGAACACAAATTCAAGAAGGGTGTAAACTCCAGAAATCAAATTCTGCATAAATACACACAACTTACATAAAATCTTCATCCTTGGCCTGATTTCCAATTGTTGGCCCTTTACAATTGCCCGAAGGCTTCCAAGTAGGAACCCCTGCTCTCTACTCACACTCTCACTCTCACTGATCTCAATGCCTTTGAGGCTTGATAATTTATACAAATTTAATAGAACCAATTTTGGTTCTCATCGCTTTAATCACTCAACAAACCCCCAAATATCTCAACAAATCCTAAAATCACTCTTGAATCCCTAAGGATCCTCTCTCACCCATAATTAATGAAACTAATTTCTAAATTAATATTTAGAAAAAATCTCTCAATCCCTTTACATCCTCAATTGATCAAATTCTCTCATATTCTCAATTATTTACAA